>JAPWLS010000377.1:0-177043 GCA_028551675.1 Tineola bisselliella
GTTTAGCGAAAGTACGTGTAGTGATCGTGCAAAGGATTATTTTGATCAAAATTTGGAGGTCTATTCGATTATTGTATTAAAAATTTTTTTTTTGTTTTTTTTTAAATATTCTTTAATATTATGAATAAGGAAGGGGGAGGGGGAGGGGAGGGGAAGGGAGGGGGAGGGGGAGGAATGGGGGAGTGGGAGGGGAGGGGTGGGGCAGGGGGAGGGAGAGGGGTTGGGGAGGGGAGGGGGAGGAGTGGGGGAGGGGAGGGAGAGGGGGTTGTCAGCGGCGACTCGCGCCGACCTTCGGTCGACGCTCGCCTTTTTGTTTATTTAGTTATTTCTGAAATCTATACCATTTAAGAAGTTTTCGAATTTTTAATTTTTGTATTTAATTATTTAACCGTATTTCTTGAATTATATACAAGTTAGACATTTGAAATAGTAAAAATTCCGACAGAGCCTAATTTTTGTAGACATAATCTTCAAATGGATACATATTGGGCTGGAAAAAACAATCATTAAAAAGGGATAACTATATTATTATAACTATATTCTTATCCGAATGCAGATATCTCTTTTGCCGTTCGTGACACCGCGATCGTTTCTCTTTCTATCGCTTATGTACCTACAAAAACTGTATCCATTTGAAAGTCGCCGTGTGTATCTACTGACATTATATTGTACAAGCTTCTGCTTTATTGTATGAGCTTGAAAGGTCTATGCGAAAGAAAGATTTTTATTTTGATAGTAACATCTTTATATTGAATATTAGTTTGTATTTGCGATATTTTGGCGGGTATTTGCTAGGTGGTATGTGATAATGCACATCTTATTCTATTAAGTGTTTGTAAATATTTTAAATTAATAATAATAAATATATATACTATATATTCCTCTTGACCGTAAACTTCGATGAATAATATTCAGATGCAAATTTAATGCGAATTATTTTAAAATAAAAATATTCTGTAAAAGTTATTTTAATTATTTATGTAATCTTCGTGAATGACTTAGTAAATGTTAGTATTGATCGAGAATCGAACTTGACACCTCTGTGTAACTGTATATATTGCAGTATATATATGCAATATAAATGCACATTATGCATCTTTCATCAGTGAGTCAGTGAGTGAGTGAGAGAAAGGATATAACAGTTTAATTAATCTCCCTATTGTGTATTATGTATATGAATTTTTATCCGTCAGGTATTCTCGGAGTGTCGTCGTGCAGATCGTGGTTGTATAATGTTCGCTAGAGACATAAACAATATTTGGAATACATTGGGAGTGCAGGGCGGGGCGCTATTCCTGCAATTGTGGCGGTCTGGCGCCGCTGGAAATAATTCACTGTTACTCGCTACATCTACTGTTAATTATGATGAATTGCCTCAAGAGGTGAGCGGCTTATTTTTATTAAGATAGATTAGTACATCGATCACTAGGTTATTAATAAAATTTGTTTTTATACAAATTATTTTGCAACAAGAATATGTCTTTAGGATATTTAAACTGTGTACGAATAGTTTTTTCCTACTTATATATTTTTTGTGATAATTTGAATTTCGTTTGTTTTTTAATATTAAAAAAAAATAACATTGACTTGACTGTAGTCTATTATTGTTCTATATTTCTATGTATCCCTTTTTAGCTCCAAGATTTATTCCCTCTGTACAAAGACTGCGTGTATCGCGTACGTGAACCGAATTCGTCGGAAGTGATCAACTTTTTGAAGCCTATAATAACTGAAGTGCCTCTACAACCGCCTGTTATTGAGGCCAATGAACCCTTGTCACCGTTGCCCAGAGGTTGGTGTTTTTTTATAATTGAATTTTAAAGGGGTAAGTTATTTAGAAAAAAAACTTTTGTACCACAGCACCCCCACCACTCCCGCCGAAAGAGAGTCCAGCGGAAATAGCACGAAGAAAGAGGAAAGAGGATTACAAATTACGCGAACTGAGAATATTCTTGCGTGATATTTGCAGAAAATTAGCATCGAATCGACGTTTTTATAAGTTCACTAAACCTGTCGATTTGGAAGAGGTAAGTTACTATGAGTTAAAATTAAAAAAAAACAATTAGAATTGTGGATTGAGTCTTGAGTATGAGCTTTAATTTGAAATGAAATGATATGAAAATAGTTTATTAGAATAGGCACTAAATGCGTGCGCTTGCTCATCGTTAGACTCTAAAATGGCTTCGGAAAGACCACAAGAAACTCGCCAATCATAGCCTGTACATAAAATAATAATTGCAGTAAAATAATAATAAGCACAGTGGTTACAATAATAAATGTTATATTAATAATGTATATGTATATATAAAACATATATAGGTACCTATAAAACATTAAATTTAGTAAAGAAAGCCAACAGTAAGTGTGTTTGTTTGTTTGTAGTGTATGTATTTTCCTATTGTAGGTGACGGATTACTTAGACATTGTCACGCAGCCAATGGATTTGGAGACAATGATGACGAAAGTGGACATGCATAAATATAATTGCGCCAAAGAATTCCTAGATGATATTGATCTCATATGTGCTAACGCGTTAGAATACAATCCTGACAGGTGAGCGTTTGGTTTTGGTCACACATATTGCGATTTTGTTCTTCATTAGCGACTGTATGTGATATGGTAATGTGAATTCAGGACGTCTTCGGACAAGCAGATTCGTCATGAGGCGTGTTCCCTCCGTGACCATGCGCATGCGCTGATAGAAGTGGAGATGGACAGCGACTTCGAGCTGGAATGTCGTGAAATTGCAAAGAAACGTCAAGAGGAGGGAACCAAGGATGATGCGGATGTACCAGATTTCATATATACAGCATCCAATCTACGTTAGTATTGTTGTTCAACTATAGATAATTTATATTGGGATGCAGGGTATGGAATTCAAAAACAAATTTTGCATTATATAGAAAGTTTAACTGCGAGTGGTGGTGACTCGAAAATAAGACAAGGCGAACAAAACCAGCGACGGAAGCGGCGGCGTATCAACACGTGGTCCAAAGGATTTCTCGCAAAAAGATCTAAAAATCAAAAGGTATCTTTTATTATTAATTATTAAGCACTAATTGTTGTTTTTAATTTACTTTAACCCGTGTCCACTGTACTCTATTTATTTATTTAAGATTTGTAACAAAATGTAAGTAAACTGTAAACTTTCGAGTCAATATTTCATAAAGTTTGGCAACCTTTGTGTTTTTTTTTGTTTACGTTTTGTGTCAAACTTAAAATAAATAGAGTATGTTATTGTGCTTTTAAAATTCTGAACAGTTAATTGCTAACCCTTCTTCTTCCAATAGGACTGAGTGCAAATAAGTAGTCATTTGTTTTAATGTATTGCACAATTCTAATGTCTTTAAAGGCGTGTTTACATTCATAATTATTAGAATAATAGTCTTTTTGTAATAATTTTTTATCTGAACAGACTTACCCGTTACGTTTTTTATCATTTTCATTGATTAATCTTCGCGCTATTTAATATTAATTAAAGTAATGTAGACACGTCTTTCTTTTGTTTTTAATTAACTAACCATATTAATAATACTAATCTAGGTATATTAAATGTTGTTGTCGATGTGTTTTTTTCTTTTCTTTTCGCTGCCAATTTGGGGATTAACATGTTGAGCGGGATGATCGTTTCTCGTCGTCTGTACTGGCAATTGTTACGAAGTAATTCGGCGACAAACGAATATTTCACTCAACATAATTCAACGTTTGGATGGTTGTATTGATTTTTGTATTATTATATGTATTCTCTTTTTGTCAAAAAAAAAAAACAATTTTCAATGTATTTCTTATTACCAACATATCTTTGTATTATGTATGTATTTCCTTATCTAATGTTAATTCTAATAAACAAAATAACGAAATAACATTTGGGTGGAATGTAATAAATGAAAACCAAATCTATAATAGGAAAATGTTTCGTAGACATTCAGCAAAGATCAACCAATGGCGGCGATTACTGACGAGGAGTCCAAAGAGAATAAGCCAATCACTTCGACGCCGCTTCCCAATGGCACGCACTCATCGAACGATGACTCCATGTCTGAGGATGACATCCCTTTGAAGTTGCGGGTGTCGCACGAGAGTGATCTCATGTACCAGCTGACGTCGCAGGGGGTCGTTAAGGGTGCTGTTAATGAAAGGTAATCTTCATGACATATAGCAGTATCAAAACCTAACAGTCAGATTGTGATCACATGCAGTGGCGTAGTTACTAAGGAGCGAGACGGGGTAGAGCCCTGGGTCCCCCAAGCCAACGGGCCCCTCTGACCCTGACTAGTTGAACTAGTGAAAATTTTTCCCACATTCCAGATTCCAGGAACGCGACTATATTGGCAACATGGCAACTTATTTAAAAAAATACAAGGGCATTCCCAACAAATCTCGAACATCTTTCTTCTAAACTTGCGGGAAACTCTCCTGTGTTTAGTATTTAGTATATAGTTTAGTTGAAGTCCTAGTTTATTTTTTGCCCCAGGGCCTTTGGTAACCTAGCTACGCCACTGATCACATGATTAATACTGAAAAAATGTAGTGTTTATTATTTCTGTACATACGCAAACTTGAGTACATTCTTAATTATACTTTTAGCGCTTCCAATTGCAGCGCAACGAAATCGACTGAGAGAACGGAGAAAATTAAGACTACACCAAAGAAAAGAAATTCCGGTCATGATAATGATACTAATGGAGGTATGCTTTTTTAAAATTACATATAAATACACGACCGGTGTCAATTGTTGCTTAGTACTGTAATAGTGATAAAAGCTTAAATAAAATTACTAATCAAGTTAAAATTTCACTGTGGTTATAGTTCTCTGCGCTCTAGTTGAACATAAATATAACACAACTTTAAAATATATGTAATTTGTATACATTTCAGATACAAGAAAAATACTGATAAACAAGACTGAATTAGATAACATAGTGTATAAGAACGCGAAGACGTTGCGCTCAATCGGTCTCGAGGCGCTCATACAGCTTCACACGCAGATTTCGACCACGGTGTGCGGTTACACACACACTAATGACAGAACTAAGTTGCCAACCGAAATACAACATGTCGTCCAAAGGTATATTCAGCATTTGGTTAGGAAATAAGATTGCCTCGGCTGGCGTCATAGTGAACGGAGACGGACAATTAGGCTTTAATTGCATATGTCACTTTAAACGTAAACCCATTTGTTTTAGGTTATTTTCGAATTTAACTCATTTAAAGGACTTAAGAGATTGTTTTAAACCCGTTACTCCCTATAGTAAGCCTTAAAATTCTTTTAGATTTATTGATTTGCTAATGACTATTACTATTTGGTAAATGTCAACAGTTTCATTGTATGAGCCGTTTTATGAGTTCCGCGTCACATCGATAGGTCCGCATTGGTGGTTAATTGACGATAGTTGTATGATCCTTAAAGTGTACTTAGCATGAGTATAATTTAACAAGTGCTTTGACAGTTCAAAGTAATACTTTGACTAAGAACTAAGTTATGTCAAATTGGCTAATATTTACAGTTTCCGTTCAGTCTGATTCCAGCCGTTAGAGTTAAAATTGTATGAATATTTTATAAATTATAGAAACTCTGTTGCCAGTTGAAAAATGTATGGAATGAATATTAAATGACACTGCCTGTTTAGACTGTGACATTGTGTGGTGTTTAGGGTATTGTTATATTTGTTCAGGCCTTAGTACAACTGTCATATGAGCCGTTCAGTGCACAAAGTGACTAACTCCATAAACCAAAAAGTTGAGAAATACGACGAAACAATTTAAACTGTTTTTAAAAATTCCCTTTATAATATAAATTCGAAAATATATTGTAGAATACATAAATACATATATAGCTTTCATCTAATGGTAATAAAATTAATATAAAAGAATAGCCAAAAAAATTATATCAGTAAATGTTATATATTTCATGTGACTGGTGGAGTTATTCGATTTGGCAACTGAAAAAAAGTAAAAAAGTTAAATTAGGTATTTAAATTTTTAAGTTTTTTATTAAGGAAAAAGTTAGTTATTATAATATATTTTTATTACAAATTTTCCATAAAAATGAGTGTTTACAGTGCTGTTATAATGTATTATTTGTGATTAATTTATCAGCAGTATAAATAATGACTTCTTCATCAGATATATGTAAGGACTCGTCATTTCGATTTGTTCTCAAGTTTTTAAAGTAATTATGGTTAACAGGAGGAATGAATTTAAGCAAATCCATCATGTCTCTCCTTTTTTCCCTTGTAACATTTCTACCTTTAGGATATAATAAAGGCTGATCTACATTTTTCATACTTTGTGGCCTACCTGCTACAGATTTCCTTATGTCAATTGACTCAGCTCTTATTTCCGTACTTTGAACAAGTTTCAACAAACTTAAGACAGTTTTAATATTTCTATTTTGCCCGGCACACGAATCAGAATATGTTATTATTTTTTCAAAGTTTGCAGCATAAGTTTTTATGTACCCACGAGATCCTTCAGTTTCTGGCCAAACACATATATGGCTTATATTTTTACCGAATTCATGACATCCGAAATTATAAACATATAAATTTCGCTTATAATAAGCTACTGATGTGGTCAGTTTAAGAAAGGCTAAGCTTTTTCTAAGTCGAAAGAAAATACGAAAATTATTTTTGATGCTGCGCCATTCGATCTGCAGCCAAAAAAATATGTAGTCCGTGTAATATTGGTAAAGTAAAAGTTAAAATAAATCCAATTATACTTTATTTTTAAAATAATTAATTCCACTTCACAAGTACGGGATCCTGCGGCAATTAGACTGTGCTTGACTAACTCATTTTACTTCAATTCTGGTAAGAAGGCACTAAAATTTGACATTATCATGTATTTAAGTTGGACAAAAAATTTACAGTAACTGCAAATTGATAACTGTTATCATTCAACGCTTGCTAGTGGTGCATTTGAATTGCGTTATTGAAACGATTTACATAAGAGTATGGAGTTAGTCCGGTTTTACGTCACGTTAGGTACCAGAGAATAGTGACGCAAAACGAAACGACGTAAAACGAGACACATTTATCTGACGTAAAACGAATCTTAGACCGTTAAAACGAGGACTATCTGCACGGTCTCAAGATCGATCTCACTTTAAACTCAATTTGCTGCTGATCGTTCTATTGTTTGAATTTGCTGTGATTTTAAATACTAAAGCTCGCTATTCATTGGCGCGTATCGGTGTAGTATACAGAAATTACACGCATGTCTGATAACGGATCAGTGGACTGTGAGCCTAATTACTTACTTATCATTGGCAGTCGTTCTAAGGTTTGAATTGTTTTATATCGCCTTTGTATTTGTAAATTATTGGTCCTGGTCCAATTTTCAACTATGCTTCCCTTTCATTCTTTCTCTTCGGTTGTGACCGTTGTGCGACAGGGATAGTAGACATTCACTCGTGTTTTGATGTATAATTATATTTTTGATTTCCATTGCGCCTTTAATACCTTTCTTTCGTTGTTATAATATTGAATAGGAGGAAATGGATCGGGATTGATTATTCGGATAAGTTTAGATTTAAGTTAATTTTAAAGTTTGTTAAGACGCACATAATTCGATTACAACGCGTCTTCCTGATTCGTTTTTAGATGTTAAAAAGATTCCGACCTACTTTTTCTTTGAATTTTTAATTATTATTGTTATTGTTTTAAAGATATTTTTTGACGAAAATTTTGTACTAAATGTAAATATTTTATTCAACTATTGCGATTATTATGATTTATTCGCTTTCGAAATGAGATTAAATTATTCAAAATATAAAGCTATAGTAAGCCGCATAGGACGGTTTTATTATTAACAGTTTCATAGAATTGTTGGTCGGCCTCTTGTAGTGAGATTCGATACGAATAAAAATGCTTTAATTTTGCTTTATTTTTTTAATAATATTTTTCTCTAAGTTTAGTATTTTTCTGAAAGAGATAAACGTCTCGTTTTGATGCCTATTTTAGAATTAGTTTCTTTTTTATTATGTGTTGAATATTAAATTATTGACAAGACCGTCTGAAAGAGGAAATCATCTTGTTGTTTTTTTTAAAGCTTATATGAGCTCGACAGTTGGCAGATAGAGGTACTAGATATATAAACTGAAGAAATAATTATTTATAATTGAATGTGGTCGAGTATAAATTGTATATAAAAATGTCCTTAAAGGTGTCGTTTTCTATGTAGTGTATTCGTATTCTATATTAATTTATAAGAATAAGGTTTGCTATCCACGGAGCATAACTTCCTAGATCAGTGATACAAATTACTACAACCTTGGGATCTCTTGGCTGTCTTAGATTCCCTAGTAGCGAGTAGCGGAACTACTTAATGACGTTTTATTTATTCTAATTGGAATGAAAATATAGTCGTTACCAATGTGAATGAGGGACTGTTCAATTAACACATACAATCATATGTATTACATTTTGGGACCTGCTTGCTCAATATTCACTCGCGATCCATACTTTGGGAATTTCTGTCTTAGGTGATATATATGATGCTGATGATTATGTTATAATATACAAGGAGAGGAGAGGAGAGAGATTAGGGAAGACAAACACGATATCAAATAATTATTTTTTTTTTTTTTTAAATATGTATTATTTATTTATTTATTGGGTCCACAAACAGGGCTCAACAACTAGACTAGGAATTAACATAAATAAATAAATAAATTCTTTATTGCAAAAAAAGCAGTAATATTTTTTTTATACATAGGCGAGCTTAATGCCATCGGCATTATCTACCAGCTAACCTTTGTCGATGTGAGCGGTGATATTTGGTGCAATGAAAAGAAAAATAATAACTAAATATACACAATACATACATTACATAAAATAATAACTAATAACATATACATACATCGTACTAAGAATTATAACAATCAGATTGTAGGCCCTATGCATAGTGGACACAGCATGCACTAATATACACAATAAATATACACAATACATACATTACATAAAATAATAACTAATAACATATACATACATCGTACTAAGAATTATAACAATCAGATTGTAGGCCCTATGCATAGTGGACACAGCATGCACTAACATTACAAAACTATTTACAATTAGGTCAAAAAAATAAATTTGGTGAGAAATATCTAGCTTGTCTATTTAGTAGTGATTTTCCCTTTATGATGAGCGTTAAACATCTGTGAATTTATGCTCCAGTGTTTAGTGAACTTATAGTTGACTGTTATGTGTAAAATAACAGAGAACTGATGTAAAACGTTAGATTTTCATTGAGTTAAGTCAATCTGTATTGAAATTATTTCGATTTTATTAATTAATATTTTTGTAAGTATAATAGTAGCAAGTTTTGAATGTAATAATAATTTATATCTGTTTTAGCCAATTAGGTACATATGTTACGCTTTGAAGGTATTCGAGCGTGGGTTTCCTTCATTGGGAAGGGAAACGGAACGGAAATTAATTATCAACTTCAAACTGCTTTCCCATAGGGTTAGGCAGAGAAAGTTAGTAATGCAAGTGGTTATTGACTAGTTTATTTAAAAAATTCCACCGATTAATATTTAACGTAAAGCTTAATTCGCAGTTCTAGACTCGATTAAAAGCGAAGAACGATCCATCGCGATTGTCAATGTCGATTGACAGTCAATTAGTCGTTTACAAAGCCGTCAGTCGATTGACAATTGCGATTGGTCGTTTTCGTTTTAATATTAGTAATTGTCAATGGATCTGTATCAATTGATGTAAGATCGTTTTTTTAATACCAAGAAAGCTTTGAACAAAGGGTAATATATCTCTCTCGCTCGGACCTATGGAGTTTCTACTAATGCATGTCTTTATTGTCTATACAAAGTCAAGTCAAGTTACAGTTTTGTTAAAAATGTTGCTAGGTCCACAAAACACCAGGTCCACTTATAGTCCATTCATGTCAGTCATATGTGCGAGTGAGAAAGCGATATATAATGTCTAATACGTTAATGACAAGTGGGAGTTTTCTTGCTAGCTTGAAAAACGATTTTGAAGAAGAATTCATTATTGTAATTATGTATATTTAAAGTATAGTTGAATTAAATAAAAATGTATAAATTTTTTTCCAATTATTATAATAATTATTTTTTTCATTAATTTATTGTCCATATGCGCGCGGGTGCATATTGTAATAGAAAATAAATTACCAAAAATTTAAATGAAGAGTATGGACCGTCTTTATACTTAGAAAATTATGTTTCTTCATTTAAATATATATTTTTTAAACTAATGATTTTTTTGTTTAGTAAAATATAAATATTAGTGATTAACCTCTTCAAGCTCTTGGCCACATATGTGGACGTTTAGTTAAAAAGAAATTAAAATAATTTGGTTTGGCTGGACTGGTAATGTTTATTTATTAAAAAATTAAAGTCATATTTTTCTCACTATAAAAAGTCTGCCCTGAAGAGGTTAAGAAGATTGTTGTGATGAAGCGCGCAATACACGCGTATATTAGTGGCAGCATGCGCAAGCGCCTCCCGTGTAGCGCGCTTTAAAAATGCTATGCATATCTATCATTAACGATCGTACTTAGAATAATTATTTTTTGCCAGTTTAATTAATTTAGTGTTAATTTTAAATGTTAATTAATTTAATATATGTTCCAACTTTTAAATTAATTAAACAGTTATTCTGTCTTTTACGTACATATACAAAGAATCATAAATGTGATATTATTATAAAATAACGAATGAAATGAATTTATGAAAATAGTTACCGTTCATAATCAGAATTCCAAAATGTCTTCGCCAAATATTTTCACGCACCTTTTCATGCTTGTACTGTGTTCTAAACATGAATATCTGGTTATTACATCAGACGGAGTACGCGACGCCACTATGGGCAAGAGTTGGAACTATTTACAAATTCAGATAAAAGTCCTTACTCTGAGCGTTAGTGACTTTTTCTGGATATTCATAGTAAGCAGATATTCGTGTTTAATGTGGTAGTGCGATGAGGCTAGGTACTACATATAATGGCTAGTAACCCCTTAACGGCTGCGGTTGTCGTATGCACCTCTCGGAGTCATTCCAAAGCTGCGAATAGTAAACACTGGAACTTATTTACGTTTTTTATACTTTATAAAACTTTATCTTACCTAGCCTCTTTGCTTCAGCGTCGTTCGTATTCACACAATAGTTTATTTTACAATTATAATATAAATATAATTCTGACCACAATTGCTTGCATTTTTGCTCAATTAATTACCTTAGTATTAAGTTCGAACTGTTTTTGACGAGTTGACAAATGAAATCAGACTTTAAACTACCTACAGACGATAGCCGTCTCCTCTATGCCGGCTTGGTGGTAGGTATGCCCTCTTTTGTCTGTAGTTATTCACGTATACTAATTAGTTTAAAAAGATTACAATTCGTCATGGCTGCAACTTGCGAAATGCAACATAGATGTATAATTATTATGCCAAGCTACGTAACTGCTAAAATTGATCCTTTGACATTGTTTTAAGGTAAGCCTTATAGTAGTCCAGATTCGATTTTTCAGCTTGTCAAACACTTCAAATTGTATGTATTGTGAAGTATCGAAAGGGTATGAATATATGTGATAACATGAATATTTTGTTGTTTTATTTTATAATTATCTTTTGTTTTTGTTAGTGAAGTGGGGGCGGTCTACTCCTGTGTGCCATGCTTCTCTTTGTTACTCGCGTAGTTTTTCATATTATTGTGGGCTGGTACCTATATGGTCTGATCAAACTTTAATTCTTGTGGTTCATGATTTATAGTAGGATTATTTACTTTTTTCGCTGAATTAATTTTTTTTTGTTAAATATTTCATATACAGGCTACGTTCGACGAGTTTCGTGTGGTCTTCTCGTCATATACCTTCCCGAAGCCATTGTAGAATCGAACTATTTTCATTTCATTTCAACAATTGCTCGGGTAACGACTAATAAAATGCCGTCCTTACTTGTTCCATATGGATAATTTGCAGTAGTTTCTTATCAACCAATGTACGCTTTATAAGATGCGTTTGAAATAATCTCCCGCATCCCGCGTGCGGTAACTAAGCGTCAGTATTCATGCGTAATTGGAAATGAAAGGTGCGCAAAAGAAAAACTTATTGGAATTTCGTATTTTTTTTATTTGTTTTTACAATTTACGTTGTGACCGTAAACGAATTTCACTACTTCGCTCCATCATTTAATTACACAATAGACTGTTACTAGAATAGACTATTTATTTTAAGATCAAATAGATAATCTTTTTTACATCCTAACGTAACGATATCTCTTTAAATTTATTAAATTTGTCATTATGTTTAAGGAAGATACAACAAATTAAATTATAACTTAATAATAATATATTTCTTTAACCGGCGAGAACAATTATCTAAAACCTACGTTATTACCAAATACAATTCATAAATATTATATTAGCAACAAAAATAATGAGAGGAACTAAATATTTGAACTTATTGTAAAATCACAAACAAATGTTTTAATTCAACTAACTAAATCGATATTCCCCCGGCAGAGGGCGCGCGGTTACTTATAAATATACATATTCAATATTCACATTTGGTTATCTTGTGATGCCACAGCTAATAGAATCTAAAACATCAATTTTCGCGTATTAATTTAATAAAAAATATCCTACGGAAGATCAAGAAATTATCATAGACAATAATTTACTATAAAATCACTTAATAACCATAATTATTATTTATCATTTAACAAATAACAAAACTTAATAAAAAAAGTTTCAAAACATTTAACAAAATCACTCATAATACTGCTGAATTTGTACAAATTAGGTAATTGGTCAATTAAAATTAAATAAAATCAATTGAGAAGCGAGAGATCGTTTAAAATGGAATCATAATGCAACAATGCACATCTTTTAACATTTCATTTCATTTGTTTTGGCACTTTATTCATGTATTATTACCAAAGTACGACCAAGTGTCGGTGATGTTTTGCACGCGAATAAATACCCAATTTACTAAACACAATCATTAATCAACACGGCAAGATTTCAGTGGAAGATAATAAATATAAAATTATTAATTTAACATAATAAAACTATCAGCGAAAACATGATTTAAAATTGCAATCTACTGTATCGCCGAGAAACCGTTCAAACTGCAACCGGTGGCCGAGTCATTGAATTCCTTATAAAATCGTAAATGTGGCTCGCCTCCTTCGGTTACTCGGCAATACGGCAAATGTTATATTAATAGAAGTTCGTTAATATTAAAAATCCCTGTAATGAATATTGTGTGATGTGTCCACGGAGTAACCTACATACATAGCTCTTCACTGTACCAGAATTGTAATAATAAAAGGAATAAAAAATATTTGTATTAAATAGCCATCAGTCTTGTGTATACAATAATTTGCAGTTTCATAATATCTTTATTAAAGTAATCACTATTAATTAATGAACATCAATTTGAGAAACAAAATTTAGTGCTTTTGTTTTGAAATGGGAAATATGTTTGTGAAGTAGCGTGTTTAGGTGCTTTGCTCAAATGGAATGTTACACGACACAGAAATCACGTGGTACATCTAAAACTATGAAGTTGTATACAATATCTAAAGCTAGGCTGTATTGACCCTCGTTTTCTAAACTCCATAAATTTTATTAAAAACTCGAGAAGCTCTTTTCGATTTGAACATTAATGTGCAGATTTGTCCGTCTGTGTGTCGACTGATCTTTGACAATATTCACTGTATTCACTTATCTACCAAACTACAACAAATACGATTTTAGACACGTAATGTCTTCTTATTTCAATATTTTAAATATTAATTCCATTTATTATCGATAATAATTATTTACAATTTATTCGTATAATATAATAATAGCTATAATTAAAAAATATTTTACAAACTTTGGTGGAATGCATAATGGACTCGCACGTCTAACATACATCTACGCGGCGTTAGATAACTAACATGAAAATAATACACCACTAACAAAAGAACAAATACTTAATGTTAAGTAAAAATATATTAAACTTTCAAAAGGAAATTACATCGGAATGTAAACGTAGGTATATAGGAATAGGAAGGAATAGGCAACAATACATTGAACAAAGAACAAATTTAGCGATAATAATCACAACACAGTAATTTCAAACTATTATTGCACTCCCACTGATAACAAATTATCGCAATTCATTTAATTTACAATATCAACATATTTATTTATTTAAATTAAATATTTAACTAGTTTCTTTTACGCATTTGGACGCCGCTCACAATATTATCAGACGTTTAAAAATGGTTGCTTTCCAAACGTCTACGTAGGTACGCTAATTGTAGCCAATTAATTATCGTATTGTACTAATCCAATGAAACCCAATTATCTCTAATAAATAATAATAAAAAATAATATCGTTTTTGATGACAATGTTTCGTGTTTGTATATGTAATGAATTTGTAAAAGCCAACGTTTTGTCATTATAAGCGTTAATATTAGAGACCACTGAGTTTCAGAGCACCATCAGTTGGCTACGATATTCCGTTCACAAAATCATGTTACATAGTTGCATATAAACAATTCTATGCGCATTACAAAGCTAAAAAATCTCTCAGGAAAATAGAATGCAAGAGATCGTGTATCTTTGTAATGGCGCAGTAGTTGTAACAGTAAGATGTTGTCTGTCGTGTGTGTGTGGGCTAGTCCTGTCCGTTGTGGTGCAGCAGAGTGCGTGTGTCGGGCGGGTGCGGCGGGAGTGTCGGCCGGTATGCGTCGCCGTCCTCGTCCGCCGAGTTCTCCTTCGACCTGTCACTCTTGCAATCCTCGTCCTTCACTCCTCCGGACAACGAGTCTAGCGCCAAAGGCACTGACTGATATAGATCTCTTCCTTTATCGTTTGGCGGTAACAAATGTAGCATATTTAGCGGCATGGGGAATCCCGGCGGGAATTCTGGATAGAAACCCTGCGAGAATGGATTGAACATGGGATTCGATGTGATGTCTGGCTCCGAAGAAGCCGGTCTTTGGCTCGCGTTTTGGTGTTGGTCGTCCTTGTCGTGATGCTTCCCCGGAGGGTGGTTATTGTTATTGTTGCCGGAGTTCATGTTGAGTACGTCGAGAGGGCCGCCGATGCAGTCCTTCCGCAACTGCTCCAGCTTGAGGCTTTTGCCGTATTTCCCCCGCACGTACATCAGTAAAGAGTTATATGGTATTCCGAAAATCCTTGAGGCTTGGCTTGTGGTCATTTTTTTGTTCCAGACGTGTTGTAGTGCTTCCGTCAATTCGGCGTTAGTCCACGATCGTGGTGGTCCGCCGCGAGGAGCACTGTGTTGTCCCTTGGGCCTCCCTGTGGACGTAATAATACTGCATAAATATGACGCAATCGAATTGTGTCGCAGATTGTGAGAAGTTTGTTTGAAGGTAATTTGCAGTGCCAGGCGGTTAAAGACTGTAGCATGCCGCATAAAACATGAAATTTGGCTCTCTAATTACGGTAACTTATGCAGTCGCTGGCAGTGCATGATTTACGAGTTACAAAGTGCATAGACAAATGGCACGACATGTGCACCTCGACACGCGCGACATTAACCGAGTGTATCTAATAACGGAGCTCAGTTCCGCAACGACACACGCCGATACCCGCTCATTTCGCGGCGAGACGGTGAATTTGTCATTAATTCGATATGAACACGCGATTATTAGGGGGCGTTTGTCAAAAAGAAAAGCGGCCGGAGGGGGGCATGGAGGGGGCATGCATGGGGCGACGACGTCGCGGCCACATTCTGTATGTCGGTTACTTTATAGTTTTATAATTTCGACGGAGCACGTTAACTCGATTCCGATCAGATAATGCGAAGAACGATTCGGATTACCGGCAAAATGATATTTTAGTATGGAAATTAGTTTTTCTTTTAATAGTCGACGCGGGTCACGCGAGGGTTGTCTGTGAACGGCGGAAAATTAAAAGGAACATGTTTTTCATTTTAATTCTTGAAGCGAGCTCGTTAGCATTTTATTACAGAGCATCGCATGCATGTTCTCGGTTTGTCTTCGGATATACGAGTATAATCGATACTTTCGTTATTGTCCGTCGCAGCAGTCGGCTTCCATGACGTGCGCTCGTTTCTCAGCCATGAGATGACTTTATCAGATCTTACTAAACAATATCCAACCAGCATATCATTATTGATACATTTTATTATCAAGTATTTTGAAATATACTCACATTTCTTTTTAACATTTGTGAATAGAGGCGCATCGAGTGGTGACGGACGGTGATCTACGTCCATGAGAGGGTACATTTTGTGCTCCATACCAGGTGGGAACAACCCCAATGGAGAATCTAGGCCGAACACTGGAACAAAATAATTTTACTTTAAAAAAATTAGATAAAAACCATTCACGTTAAAGAGACATACATTAACAACATAAACATGCACAAGAAATATTGCCAGTTGTTGATTTGTCACTTATTTTCTCTTTCTATGCGTTTTTATGTGAAAATAAAATGATTTATTTTCATTTTAAATAAAGAAAAAATAAATTTCGGCAAAAACTTCCAATTTGATCAAGAAATCGCGACATCGTCACGACAATTTTGATTTGTAAATATTTTCACGGTTGATTTTGATCAAAAAAGTTTTATTTCAAGGTTTTAATATTGTTTTTATTTAAAACATTTTTTAATCTACTTATGTAATTAAAAAGCAAACAACTACAATGAAAATAAGACCGTTGCAAATAATTGTAGAAAGTTCTACTACTCAACAAGAGATGGCGCTGTGAGATTTAGAGCTAGCAATAAAAGCTTTTGTTACGAGTGGATGTGAAAGTCGGGGATTTGCGAATGTTGTTTTACATACATATACATGCATATAGGTGTGTGTTCTTTTTGTATGTGTGTGTGTATGTGTAATTTAAACTCGTGAAGCGACTGCTGATATTATCAAAACAAAGATTTCATTATTACGTTTGAATTATACGCTTTGAAATATATGCATTTCAATATTAAACTATAGCAATATAATTACATAAATAAATATATCATAAGAAGCTGATGCTTAGTGGGTTGAAGATATTGGAGGTTTATTTTAGCAGCGGTGAGTTTAACATTGCCAACTGAATGAAAAACATTTAAATTATTGCATTTAAATATGTAAGAGAACGCGGGAGGGGTGAAGCGCCGGTGAGACACTAATCGATACAACTGTCTTCGCTGGCATTAATTCATCGCTACAATTATATTTGTATGGAATTCCGAATACATACATTGGATTATTTATTCATAAACTTACGTAAACTGTGATTTGTTTTAATAAATATCACGAGACGATAATTACGTGTTTTTCATTTGTTTTTTTTTGATTAATTTACTTCTATTTGGAGATACTATCAAAATAAAAGATAAGTTTCAGTAAATGTCCTGTTTTCAGCGCTAGTCCCATCTTAATATATAAAAATGCCAGTGTCATATGTATGTTCCCAGTGAACTCTTCACCAAGTCAACCGATTTCGATGAAAGTTGGCATTTTATGTGTAATTTGGTCCAACTTGAGATATAGGATAGTTTATATTTCGATTAATGGTCTTAATAATTTATAATTAACAATAAACTGATACATAAAGTTGTTACATAATTAAAAAACAATTGTCACTTATGTCATTGTGGTTGAAAATAAACAGCTTTTTCATGTTAAAACTGCATTTATATTTTATTAATAATGCAACATTTTATACGAACAACGAGAAGTAACGATACTTTGAAATCGAAGAAACGTCAACTACGAAACAATCAAATGTGCGTCTTCTGCGGAGGAGACTATCACGCTAATTTAGAAGAATGTCCAGTCAGAGGCAAACGCTGTAGGTTATAAGTTTCATAAGTCTTAATTTTGTATGTTATTTAAAGGGTTTTAACGATGGCGTGGGTTATGGTTTTATTATATTTTAGATAGATTTAAGAGTAGAATTTGTTTTAATTTTAAATACCGAATTTACTATAATATATCAGTGTTGATGAGGTGACACTTTGTACGGGAACGTCCCGCAATTTGATGCTAGGGATGGTCGCTACTCAGTACAAAACACACATAAATTTCAGGAATCATTGAAAGGGGTTTTTATTTGATTTTTACTAATAGATTCATTCAGTGCATGCCAATTTTTTTATTATTAAGGCTATGTATTCAATTATATTTTTAATTTCATTAGGAATTAACTGTAAATAAAATAACTGCATAGCTTTCTATTTTTTTTTTCACCAAGAAATTTAGTATGTATAAGACGATATGTCGATAATCAACTTATAGGTTATAAATCAATAAAATCTTTAAATTTGACTGAATACGAAAAATAAGTTTCATATTTCGAATAATAAAGTTATTTTATTTTATTGACATATAAGACTGGGTTTTAACACACCAAACGCCATATTATCAAAACTTATTCAATTTGTATCAAAATCAATATAGGTATAATTGAAAATAATTATTTCTTAATAGAATTACGATCTGTTAATCCTGCCCACACTCCAATTGAATATTTATTTAAATAATTACTCCCGTTTTGTGTGCATTTGAGTTGCGTAAAATATAAGACCTCATGTTATCAGATATCTCATAGGAGCTAGATAAGTATCTGATATGAATATTAAGAATTTACAAAGTTTCTTATAGGAATTGTTAGTTATCTGTTGTTAATTGAACATAGTTGGTAATTAAAGAGTTAAGTATATGTTGTATTGTATAGTCAACATCAAATAAACATATGCGAGACGAAACTATTTAAATAATAATTTTACAAGTAGACAATATTCTTGTTAAAATGATAGTTGACATGTCAATGAAATACTTTAAACTGTTATGATTCTTCTTTTCTTATTAATGAAAATGAAAATGAAAATCGTTTATTAGCATAGGCACTAAAGGCGTGCACTTGCTCATCGTTAGACTCTACCGTGACTTCGGAAAGGCGTATGGCGAGAAGAATATCACAAGAAACTCGTCAATCATAGCCTGTACATAAAGTAATAATAATAATAAAAAACTTTACTTTAATTCAGAAAAAAAAGTGAATAACAATTTATAAATCATATTACACAGCGGTTACAATAAATGTCAAATTAATAACATATATGTATATAAAATACATGTATATGTCCAATAAGATGTATATAAAAATATTTTTAAAAAATTAAATAAAAAAATATATAGCTACCTATACAACATTAAAAAAAAAAACAAAAATACAGTAAAAAAAAATAATCCTTCTAGTAAGCCAACAGTAAGTCAAGCTCAAACACTAGTTTAACCACGCATTTCCATCGCTCATATAATCAATAATTCTGTAATAAGCCTTTTTAATTAGCGTCTGCTTTACAATCTTTTTCAGAGCAGGAGTGGGCAGACTTGTTAAGTCATTGGGCAATTTGTTATACATTCTGATCCCCACTCCTATAAACGATTTACGGGTTTTTGACAAGCGAAAATAAGGTACTGCCAATTTGTCACTGCTTCTAGTATTTCGAGATTGTATATCAGAATTTCTATTAAAATAATTCTTATTCCTATGTACATAAATGATATTAGAGAATGGCCTTAGATGTCTAATAAAGACAATTCTGCGAAAGCAGAGAATCCACCCATCAGTAAAGCCTCATGTCAAAAAATTTTACGATTTATATATTGTTTGTAAATTTTTAAAAACTTTTTTTTAATGTTTAAAAAAAGAATATTTATTGCTTATATAAAGTAAACCAAAGTATGCTACCATCAGTTAAAAGCAGTGACCCCTGTGCCCGTTCACTTTCTACACTATTTTGCTTCTTATACGTAAAGTTGTTACCTAAATAATTATGTGACGCTTTCTACAATAACCCCTACCGAGATCTACTAGACCAGAAACAATTAATATTTGAAATCTACCCGCAATAAAAAACTATACATTTTTATTATGCTATAAATAGATTTCGTTATATTTACACAACTATGTTATTGTTGATTAAATAAATAAATAATTATTTATTGAATAATATTGAATTCATCAGTTTAGGATTGTAAGTATGACAGCTTCATTAGTTGATTAATTAAAGAGAAATGGTGTATTATCCATGCAATTTATTCTACAATATTTCATAGTTTTTAAGACACATAAGCTACCTATTCATACGAGCATTTAATTGGTCCATATTAACACTCGAAGCTCATATAAATGTCTAAGTTATAAGATTAATAGTGTAATGAAATGAAAAGTTAGCGAAGTGTAATGAAGCGGTTTCAAGTTCTGTCGATCGATACCGCAGCCCCCATATGCAACACGCATCGAAAACGAAAGTGCTTAAAAGTTTGCTCAACAACTCCGCGAAACAACCCTTCCATACACAACTTTACCCCGTTCATTCATGGAAACTTTCTCAACGCACCCTATCTCCCTCTCGCATGGAGGTCACGCGTGTGTTGTGCTGTAACCCTAACACATACATGCATGCGTAAAACCTCCCCTCCGAAACCCGACTAAAGGAGTGAGTGACTTCGTTGACATGAGAAAACGTCGAGTGTGAGGACTACGATCGTCGGGCGGGTTATATGGAGCCACGTGTTTGTGAACGGGCCCATTGAGTCGACACACACGGAGGCTCACAAGGTCATGTGGGTGGTGCGATGGCGGCGACACTTCCTCCGTGTTATCTATGGTCAGCATTCGCGCGTGGTCGGCGCGCCTGTTGCAACGAGATTTACAGCCGGCTATTTACGAGCGGTCCGTTATCTAGGCCGTATGGAATCAGCATTAATTACAGCTTTAATCAAACCTCGATGGCAATTTACAATAGATCACACAACTCGACTCAAGGATAAGCGGTTGCAAGTTACGCCATTGTAATAATTAGGTTAAACTATTGTTTCGCTGAATAATACATAAAAATCGATGCACGTAAGCAATTATAACAAGAAAGAAGTCTAGGTCGCGGATGAGACGGACACTATCCTTGCATTGTTCCATCGATCGCGTGTTCGATACACGTCCCCGTTACATAAACCATCAATGTTAATATTTAATATAATAGAAAACAATACACACCTTGAATATAACATAACATAATACAATCTCAGAATTGAATTACCGCACTAAAAATCATAATATTCATATTCACCAATCCCCACTTTACGTTCCAGGGGGGCTACTCAGGCATATCCGAAGTTTCGTGATACGTGAATTTGTCTGTAAAAAATCCTGTCAAATATCCGTAAAATGAACACTGAGTGACGACATCGTTATCAAATCCATAATTTCGTAAATGATTACGGGTTCGTAAGTGTTCCTGAGTAGTCCCCCAGAAGCTAGTGTAAGTATATTATATGGGTTAATAACATCATTTCAAATTTTGAATCATTTATGTCATCATAGTTGCGTATTTAACTATGTACATGCCACCGTATTACTTTGGGTTGCTTTTACTGTGACGTAAAACCTTTATTTGCCTACAAATATGTAATTTAACTAATGAAGTAGTCGCATGTAATTGCCTAGTTATTTCCAATAATGTGCTTACGTGTACACAATTCATGTAAAAACTAATTTATTAATCACGTGAGTCATGTTCAGGTTAAAATTGACATGATTAGAGTAGACGTGGATTTTATATGATACAAACATTAGTAACTTTTTAATTCGTGATTTATTGATTCATATATAATGTATAGAATTCCTTGCAGTGAGAATTGAAACAGAAATCGCTCCAAGAATTCCATATTAAGATTTACATTGTACAGTATAAAGAAATTAACTTCTAACAAAGAAAAAAAATATTGTTTTACTATTAGGAATTTTAAAACAAACAATTCTACACTTTCGGTCCTACGTAAGTTTATGTATAGGGTGTACATTGTTATGAAAATCACAGTTATTAGACGTTATAAGATGTTAATTTAGTAAGCTCGCATACCAATTTAGCTTGAAATCTATTAAAATGTATTTTCGTTAATTTCTCATAGTTTCCTATCGCGTGAATATGTGGGAAGCTTAAGCCATTGTCTAAGTGCTAAAACATTCGTTCGACTTTAAGATTGTTGTAAATCACTGATTTTTGCTTTCACAGGCGAATATTAACTTAAGCACTAATAAGTTATTAAGTTTTTTCAATAGCAACTTCATTATCCAGTCGAGTTTGTTTTCTTTAATTTACACGCATCCCAGATTTGATCTTCCGATTCATATAAAATGTAATTTTTATTCACAAATATAATCTACTAAACCTTTAACTAATTCATCCGGTATATACTATATATAATACATAAGAGCTATTTATTATTATTATTGTAACTTTTTTGGTAATTGATCAAAAAGCAGTTTTGTGTTATACTCGTGAAATCCGTTGCAATTTGTTAAAGCGCTGCAGCGTACGAAGAGGCTATTGGCCAATAACGTCGAGTTATTTCAAATTATTCTGTAATCTAACAAATTATACGCGTTTAATTTAACGCATTAATGGATATAATTTATATAATTTAAATTTTTAAATATACATTGTTATTACGCGTTATTATGATATAAATAAAGTAATTAAATATTAGTATTAAAACTATTAGCTGGTACTTTCGAATGAACAAATCAATTCGTATAGTACTTACGTATAAAAAAGTATCTCTATATAAAATGTATGTCAGTATGTGTAGATAAAAAAAACCAATTGAATCTATTCATTGGAGCAATATTCAATTTCAGACACTTGTTTTATTAACTGCAATGTTTTGAAATAGTTTGTGACGTAAGATTGAAGTGTGTAGTCGAATTCGTAAGTAAAGTTTTTGGTACATTGTCCAATTCTTTGTGTGTATGTAATTTTGCTGTTCATATATATTTGCTGTTCACGGTATATATTGATACGTAAATTACTCACATGAAGAATGAATCACGAAAAGTTTTAAGAATATTAATTTGATATTTCCTGGAATTTGTGCGGATTTCTTTGTAATTAATTAAAATTTACGTTGTTGGTTTAAATAATAAATTGGAATAGGAAATATATGCTATCTTCTTTTGCATATTAGTTTGACGTATGCGTAAGAAAGAGAGAGATGTACAAAGAATATTTTGAGATGTAATTCTTAAGAGAGATGTTCAATGATGGATTCCGAATGACAATGTTAGAAACTCTGATAATAAAAGGAGCAATGTATATTAAAATAAACTATACCTACTTTTGTACCTAATGTAGTAGATTTAGGTATATTAATTTTGTGGTTAAAACTGACTCATATATAATACTAATAAAAATAAATAAACAATTGCTTTGTCTGAAATTGATTTTTCTTTATTCGTATTTTTTCCTAATTTTTTTTATGACATTAACATTTTGTACGTAGTATGTTTCCTTAAAGTTGCTGAGTATATGACCACACACTGACTGTTGAGTTAAAATGGTCGATAAGTACAGCAGTTGTTTTCCTTATTTCGGTTTAAGGCAGTGTTTCCTAACGTGGGGCCTACGCCCCACAGGTGGTCAATTTGATTGTTAAGGGGGGCGATTCGAAAATGGACTCGACATGACTTTAACCCTTTCGCTACGGGCCATTTAATTGCAATGCTAGATCTCGGTGTCAAATTTAATGAAAAATGCAAATTCTTAAATAATTGCGGTTAATAATTATTCGCTTGGCGAGACCAAAATATCAACTGTGTGTTTGGTTACATATGGGAGGCATAAAAAGGTTGGGAAACACTGGTTTAAGGTCTATTTCTCGTACTATACATAATAACCACTTTTCGAAGCAAAAACCCTTCTTAGAGACAATATTACCAAAAGTATCAACAAATTGTTTTTACTCGTAACAGAAATTATTAACTCGTTTAAGCTCTGTTTCGGAAGTCACGTCCAAAACGACACGTACGAGATACGTATGCCTCTAATATCTACCAAAACCACAATTTGTGGCAACCTTTGGTGCGGTGCCGAAAAGTTTCTGAATGAAACCCTTTTCTCTGTTTTAGCTTCTTAACTACACAAAAAATTATTGGGTCTGGCGTTTCTTTGTGTCGTTATTAGTGTATCGTGTTTTGTTTTTGTTTGACAAGTTTAGAAGCTGTTACTAACTTAATGGTTAAAGGCTAGTCCACATATTAATACGGCAATCTGTTATGCAAAGATGCAAAGAAGAAAGAGTATATTATTTTTAAAACTAGATATTTGCCTGCCTGTTATTTGGGGCCGCATAGAAAATGGTTTTGTTCCAACAAAAAGACAAGTCACCAAAGTTTAATTCGACAGTGTGCTGACAACAAATAAAGCAAAGTATGTGTCTGCATTCGTCACGAATTACAATTTCATGTATCGACTTGATTTTTTGGTCGCGTTCGTTTTCGGGGGCACCGATTTTAATTGCTTTCTAAACTTCATTCGTCGCTCGATTCCCATGACGGCCGCTGTGAAATCGACTAGCACACGTAGATGCATGACATGTAGTTTTTTCATAGGCTCTTTTTATATTTATCTCGAGAGAGATCTGGTTGTATGGGTCGCGGTCATTGTTGCGCAGAGAGAGGCAGGGTAGCCGCTTCTCATCTTATTGCACTCTTTTCATTCACTCGACTGTCATTCGAATTTTAAATTTTATGGACGGAATCAATTTGATATGTTGTCCGCGACACCGCCAGTGAAAGGAGTGAATAAGGCGCGAAATAAATAATCAATACGATTACTTATTGCCTATATACCGAACTACTTCTACATACGACATAGCCCACGATTTGATTATTATTGTCACATATTTTTGATATTAGCTTAGAAAGATTTTATTTCAATCATGATCACCATAAAATACGAATGTTTTGTTTTGTTAGAATTCTTTTTTTTAAATTGCCAACTCCATGCTCTAAGATTATTGGTTGGCAAAACAATATCGGCTTATCACGTAGAAGTAGTGTGTGAGCATTAATCTCGCTCTGAATTGTTCGTCGGCACTTCTTTATCGAGCGAGTTCTCATGAACGCGGTTAGTACAATGCGATACACAAAAGCGTCCATCTTGCTCGTTATTAAATTCGTATAAAATTAAATCTAATGTGTGATTCGAGTTCCGGTTGCGTGATGGGAAACTAACAGTTATTTGGTTATGAGATCGCGTGAAAGCAAATTTGGATTTGTTTGGATGTAATGCTGTGGCTCGCATTTACATACAATAAAGTTACTCAAATTAAACACTAATTCATGTAAACCACATCTAATCACGCCGATGACTAAGCCCAATAGGGACCATACCTAAGAATGTGTTAATTAACACTTTATTAGTAATTTAGTGATTTCAATTTCAAGACGGTAATTAAACAATAATATTCATTTGTTTGTTTGTAAAATTATTATTAACAAATTGATCTTTTACCAGGACAGTGATATATTACATTTAATAGTAACACAACTACAGAAGCCCTTATTACGATATTAATTAATCAATAAACATATTTGATTAATTTTTAATTAACAATTACCTTTGTTTATATATTTTTTTAAATGTAGAATGTTAGATTAGAGTTTGAAAAGCGAGGACAATTGTTACTACAGTTAATGTAGCCCCCACTATGCCGGAGACACTAAGCCCCTTTAGTGCTTATATATTATGTGTGTTGACCTTGCTCTGACCCTCTTAGTATCGAATATCTATAAAATTAATGTAAACAAGTTCTAAGAAATGTGTCTCCTAAAAGACATTAACAGGAAATGTAGTCGCATAAACAAATAAAGCTTATTAACCATTTCGTTGCGGGGTTAGCAGAAAACATGGATAAAATATGTGTGCCGTCGAACTGAGTGTTGATTGTTGCTCACGATCTGCCATCTTGCAGCTAAAGATAAATGTCTC
The DNA here is from genome assembly GCA_028551675.1 of Tineola bisselliella. Taxonomy (NCBI): domain Eukaryota; kingdom Metazoa; phylum Arthropoda; class Insecta; order Lepidoptera; family Tineidae; genus Tineola; species Tineola bisselliella. The sequence continues at coordinate 25,803 of JAPWLS010000377.1, forward strand.
AATAGAAAGCCTACTTGCACGCGTAACCTTTTAGCTACCTATGTCTATCGCCTTAAGGGACTTGCTTATACATGCACTATACATAAACTGGCTTATATTAAAGTGTAAATGTGATCTTCTTTTTTCATTTTTTTTTTCTCTAACGCAACCTCTTTGATGGTTCTAAAGGTTATCTTAAAGACAATGCCCGAGGGCTTAAATTCACTTATTGTAATAAATTCAATAAAGTTTTGATTAAATAAATAGATATGCGATCTTCTGACTCTTCAGAACACCACAGGACAAGAACAACTCAAACACATGACTACTTGTAATCAATTGACGAGCTGACTCCTGCCCCCCTAGTCCTTATGACGTCATAACATAGAAGCTGCTTCATGTATTTTTCAAAATAAATAAAATTAAACTTCAGACTGAATATCATTTCTTATGTTTTAATCTCAAACATAAGTTTTTTAAATGCACCTACTTTGTAAATGACCAGTGTGTGCATTAAAAAAAAGTTGTCAATTGCACTTTTACTAATAATAATAATTTACAAAAAAGGTTTAGGTGTCTAATTATAAAAGTTTTGGTGTTTATTGACCGTACTACTATGATAATGCTCAAGTGTGGCAATAAAAATATTTAAATAGTGAAAATAAATAGTATTTTTAAATCAACAATATAAGCTATAGTAAAACAATATTATATCCTAGCTCTGAACATTTGCACGCACTCCCACTATGCCTGTCCTTTATCAAACACGTTGAGACTAGGTTAAGAGGCAACGTGAATAAATAAATAAATATTCATTAGAAACAAAAAAAAGCATGTAATTATGACTACTTAATGCTTACATACATGTTATAAAAACTTGCGCATGATAACAATAGTGTAATTAAGGCCGGTATTTCAATCTTAATTAACAAGTAATCGTAGCTTACTATTATTAACTCAACTATACTATAAACTATACTATGGTGTTATTGAAGAAAAAACTGTCCTGGTTCTGGGTGCTATATGTTTGAGTTGTCCTTTCCTATGACGTAATCAATAAGACGACTTTAGTTAATCACTTGACTTAACTAAGAATTGATTTACCGGCCCTCAAACTGTTAGTTTAATAGGAATGTCCGTGTGTAATTCTTATTAATATTAGCACGTTACGGATAAGTATAATTGTGACTCCATTAGAGGGGTCGACAGTATCTCTCAAAATTTGTACGTTTTTTATTAATAACAAATCAACGATACACATATAAATGTAATAGCATTTATATTGAATTGAAAAGGGAATAATAAATGTAAATTCACATGCTTGTCTCATATGCCACAATTCGTAGTAATCAAGAACAAGTGCCGCCAGCTTACGTCATTGATGTGAAATGTATGGTTCTGAATAAACTGGTTGGTTTCAATTTTAACTCAACGCAAACAAATTCCCCGAATTATATTACATTATATCCGAGAACGAATAAGTTTTCAAACATTTATGATAAAGTAAATAAAAATAATATATTTTCCTCTAACATAAGTGTGAGAAAATAAGTAGGTCACCATCTTATTGAATGCAAATGGGCGCGCTTGTCCGTTCAACCTCGCACAATGTGGATCCTTGCGTGTGCGCAGGCAAAAAGTTGCCTTGAAGGGAAACCAACGTTTCGTGACAATGTCTTGGGCAATTTTTTATATAAATCTATAGAGGTCGCGGCCGATGACGATGTTTAGATGATTTATTGTGATTAACATTGTGTAGGTACTAGGTTAAAAAACTATTCTTATTCATAGAAAATAATCCAATTTTCAGTAACAATAACAAAAGTTATGCTTTATATACTTCTTCAATTCTGTTGGATTCAAATTAGATATATTAATAACTAGCTGTTGCCCGCAACTACGTCTGCGTAATAATGAAGATGTTTAATACATCCTATTTAAGCGGACGTCTTCATCATAGTCGAAAATCTAATAAGATTTATACAAACTTTCATCCCCTATTTTATCCCCTTAGTTCTACCCGAATTGATCAAAATCCTTTCTTAGCGGATGATTACGTCATAACATCTACCTGCATGCCAAATTTCAGCCCGATCCGTCCAGTGGTTTGGGCTGTGCGTTGATAGATCACTAAGTCAGTCAGTCAGTCAGTCACCTTTGAGTTTTATATATATATATAGATTAAGTAATTACAAATTATTTAAATGAAACACAATTCTGATAAACCCAAATAATCACACTCAGAAGGCGGCTCGTTTATTCCCACATACGATCACACGTCTTACTGCTCCTGCTTACTATAACCTCTCATTAAAGTACCCGCCACCATTAAATATAATCAAGCTCCCGAGATGAAAAAAACAATAAAAATACTTATTATAGAACAAACCGCAAGTTTAATGTCTAAGCCTTGTTGTTTTAAAACTATAATTGTCAAATAGGATCCGATCAATATTTTGTTTTTCTCTTATACGATTGCTATAAACTTTAAATAATAAAAATGTTCCAATAGGAATTTATCCAATACTTTTCTCATTTAAAAACACTAGAATTACTAACTTTGTAATTTGCCCGCCATTTTTTAATTCCTTTCCTTAATTCAAATGACAGCTTGCGGAAGCGTTCGAAAAATTTTCCCCCTCGTATTTTACGTTCCCGCGGTTTTGAAACTGATTTCGCCGTGTCCCCTAAATTATGAGGCCTTGGTTACACATACGGTGCAAACTTTAATAATTTTAATTATTAAATTTGTTTTTTATTTAGTACAATTTTTAAAGATTTTTTTGTTGTTAATTTTAATTATGTAATTGAGACTACTAAAACACCACCAAAATTGATGTATGATGTAAATAAAATAGCTTTCCCTTTGTAATATCGATAAATTGTTTGTTTCATTATTCATTACATCTAATGAACATGTTAGGTATGTATGTATATAACGTGTATTATCAAGAAACTAAAGACGTCATTATTTAATTGCAATGTGATATTATTAGTTTGATTGTAAATATTAACCTCGTACAAAAAACATATAAATTATGACTAATAAATATATCCTTAAGTGAAGCTATAAAATGATTCGCTTTTGTTTCACTACTGATAAACACTTTTGTATATATAAAAATAAAACAAATTTAAAAATCTGTGTACGTATAATAGAGATTGATAATACGAGAAAGTATAGTAAGAAAAGGCGAATCGATTTAAGGATTTAATGAAGAGCGCTTTAATACGGAGCCGTTTAAACAGATATTTTATGGGCAGTAGCTTTTGCGACATGCACCGTTAATGGTTTAACTGATCTCATGCGATTCACGAAGATACGAGAGACATATGAATTGGCGATCCTAATATATTTAAGTCAAGGCTTTTACACGTATTAGAATGTGCGCCTTTCAAACAATAATCACGAGCGATTCACACATGACTAAAATTATATGATAATTATTATTGTGGGTAGTTTAGAGAAGTCGGCTTTTTGTTGTTTCGCAACAATCACTCTCATTAACCACAATTATTAACACATTATTAGTGCTAATTTATAAGGAATTATATATTGACTCATCATTCAATGTAATGCAAATTTTGTCTACTATATGCGGAAACTACCTGCTATAATGCAAACCACTTGTAATTAGTCATTACTGGCATTATTTATAATGGTTCATTGAACCTAACTACTGATCTACTGCCATCTAATGAAGCAAAATATCAGTTATTTGGAAAGTCACTCACATGAATAATACTCACTGTGTGGTGGAGTAAGCGAGAGTGCGGATACCGGCGGCACTGGAGGGAACATGTCCTGGTGCGGCGGGAACATCCTCGGCGGCGGTGGGGCCTCGTTCTCCGGCTCCTCGGGGTCCTTGATAGGTGGTGAACGTGGACGTGACAGTCTCACAGCCTTCAGTCCCGATGGCGATCGTCGAAGGGAGAGATTCTCTGGCGTATCCGCTTCTCCAGAACGACGTCGCGGTCGGGCCTGCTTTCGTCTTGGCTGTGGTGAGGCTGGGCTCACTGGTGGAGAGGGCGCCGTCGGTGTGGGCACCGCTGAGAGTGGCGGCGAGCGAGATAACTCTTCTGCGCGTTCGTGTTCGGCCAGACCTCGCACTTGTAGCGACTCTCCGGCTCGGATCACTGTTCCCAACTGTTCCTGGGCCACTGACACTTCTCCACGATACATGAAGTCTACGACGGCTTGCACCTCCCATCCTTGAAAGTCTTTCAATACGATTACGGGATGTTTACACGGATTCTCGCTGAAGATTCTGCGAAATAGCGGGCTACATGCACCAAGAAGCACTTTGTGCGCGCGAACACGTCTTTCAGCACACACGAGCGTCACATCGACGAGGGTCTCAGCATGTAGAAGCGCTTCGAAAGCTCTCAGTAGATGAGCTTGGTGGTTGTTCCAGCGGAGGCTGTAGTGCTCCTCAGCCGGCTTGTCGTCCATGGCGAACAAGCGTGCGCTATGTTGGGCGCCGCGCCGCGGAGTGTCCGGCTCGGGCCGCGCACGCGCGCACTCGGGGCGGGTCGCTCACTCCGCCCTCCACACACACGCACGCCGCGCACCCCGTCACCGGTGCGCCCCGCAACCCTTTCGTGCCGCCCGACGAGATCGTGGCCCTCAGCGGCCGACGGCGACTATGTTCATCACACAACGAAAACAATGTTAAAGTTCACTTTGTATTTATTTTAATAATTCAGGAGCACGATCACAGTGTCTAAACGGAGCTGTATATGATAGTTATGAAATTAGAATAAAACACACGCGGTGTTCGAGCTTTCGCTAAAGTTTATCGTAGACGCGATACCGAGCGCGCGGTCAGTCGTCGGAGTGCAATAACAAACGTGCGCTCGCAACGAGGTCTCGGCGCGGAGTGCGTGTCTCTGTTGGCGGCGGTGGGCGCCAGCCGCGGTGGGAGGGCCGGCACGCCCCCGGCACGCGCCTCGCACACATGTCACTCCTGTCCTACCACACATCGTCTCGCGAACAAAACGCCTCACAAGCCACACACACCTCATACATATTTATATCTTAACAGTAGTGCCTACACATACGTGACCTACATAGCTTAATATACTGATATAATATAATACCAAGCAATTTCATGTAATACGGTTAATTAATAACATTTCTTTCATAACTTAATTAATCTGAGAAAATAAATGTCCCAAGTATATTCAAAGTATGTAAACTATAATGACATTAACACATAGTATAGTATTTAATTTATATAAGTTTTAGTATTTTAGAAGAAAGTTGAAGCCATTAGAATCAGTGAAACTGACCGTTAAAAGTTTAAACCAAGATGTAGAAAGTTCAAAAGTTTTTCCTTATAAATCATTCTGTAGACGCGCCATTACCATTCCGGGGGAAGTATTTCTTAGAAGTGCAGAGCGATTTGGGCACTTGTATCAATACTCATGAATTAGATGCTAAAATACATACATGCGTTTTGTGAGTAGTGGTAGACAAAACTTTGAAAATATATTTCAGATGATGTACTGAATAATCAAACTTAGGTAATTACTTAAATAAAATAACGTGTCATACATAAGGTATAGGCATGAAAAGGATGACGCAGAACGCTCACAAAGGAAAGATAGAAGGAACATTGGCGCCAAGGTCCGACCAAATTTACTAACATGTGGTAATTTCCTAAATACATTTTTAAACAATAATCTTTCTAGGAACATCACACGTCAACACTGGCTCGGTGTGTGAAAAAAAGTGGACAAAGAAAGACTACCTGACAAATTACTTTATTTTACTCCTAACGGAATATGATTGTAAAAATATAAAGTGTTGTAATGTTTGTGTATAATATAACTTTGGCTTTGACTTTTGCCGAGTGGAAAACTTTTTTTAATGAACAGCGTTACAAAAAGAATGTAATAAAATACATTTTTGAAGTTGATATTTGAGCTAAGATATAAATTACACCTTCATATACAACTCTATTGTTTGTCGATTTCTATGGCGCAGTGGCTAACACCTTAGTCAGATACGCAGAGATCGCAGGTTCGAACCCCAGTCAAAACTATTTTTTTAACACAATATTGATTATAAATATAATAATAATAACGAAAAAAAGTAAATTTTAAACAACAAAAGTAAACTAAAATAGTGTTTTTAGTTTATTCTCGTTTGGACTTAGACCATTATAGGTATGTAGATATATGTATACATACCTATTTATAAAATTATACATTAATACAGTTTAAGATATTCAGTCTCTAGTCTAGTTTTGTGTTGTTTAGTATCTACTAGTAACTATGCATTTATTATAGACTAGCTATTGCCCCCGACTTCGTTCGCGTAGTATTTTTTATTTATTTATTTACTTTTAGTAATTGGGCTCCAATAGAGCGCTTTTACTCGTCAATACAAATACAAATATAAATGAAATAAATTTATTAATTTGATTTAGCTGCTGTGTACTGGCATTGTCCACTTACATACTAATGTCACAATAATATATACCTATGGGTAAACATAAAATAACATTGATTATGTCCAAGCTTTATTATCTATAAGATATTATTTTAACGTGTAATATGGTTTTTGAATAAGTTTGCTTTTTATAATTTTCTTGAACTGATAAAGAGGGCGATAATGAAGATATAAAGTACTATGAAGTGAACCTCTTTAATTTATCTTCCTGTAATTTATATAGCATATATTGATCAGTGATAATGTAGCATTCAAATGATGAAAAATTTTTTAAAATCGTTCCAATAGTTTTTGAGCCAATTCGTTACAAACATATATAAATACAAATTTTTCCTTTTTATAATATTAGAAGGAACAGACGGAGGGTTTATTAGAAAGAAAATAACACATGTACCTAATACACAGCTAAGGGTTTAAGGAAAGTTACTTATCAGGTAGGTGGAAAAGATACAATGTTTTATTACTCATTCCGGAAAGACAACAATGCCGCTTTTTTGTCTACAATTTATGTTGAATACAAGCAGTGTGTGTTTTTGGAATATCCCTCGAAGATAATTGCTCTTTGAAATAAAATTCTTTAGATCCTATATTGTTTTATTGCTTTTCACTTATTTGTTTAATGCGTCGGTGTTTTCAAACTAAGGCAGGTAAACAGGTGCTTCCCTTTTTGATACCTACAATGTTTAGGATTATTCATGAATATATGTAGTTAAACTAATTTAAAAGAACTGTTTCGTCTGTCATTATTTAAAATTAAAAACAAATGTCTTAATTAAAAGGAATGTGTAATAGTTAAACACGTTCTAACAGATACCCATACAAAAAATATAATATAATAACAAATTATTTTAGATACATTATGCGTTGACAAGGTTTTGATATATGCTATCTGTGAGGCGTCTATGATTTGACGGTGGCGTTTAAATAATATAGGCATAAGAAATATGTTTTAAATAGATTTAAACGAATGTATGAATCATGATCTTAAATTAGTTTAATAGAAATACATCAGTCTGTTATGTAAAGGTTTTGAGTTCAATTTCCAGTCGAAAAATTAAACAAATTTGGCACTAATATATAAACTTAGGTATTTGTTTTGGGTCTGAATGTTAGGCTTTTGTTGTCCTTGTCCTCAAATCTGTGTTCTAGGATATATATATATATATATATATATATTGGGGCCGGCATAGTGATGACGACTGGAAATACTTGGTTTCCAGTCGTCAGCGCTCATAGACCTCCAGTGCAGCTTTACATCAGGCCACTGGAGGTCACATGTCGTGTCCAACAATAAAAAAAAAATTATATGTAAAATATACTTCTAAATACTCAATAAGTGAAGACATCTTTTCACTTTCAACCCCTAAATCAGAGCGGCCATTATCGAGAACACGGAGCCACTTTTAAACTGAATGTTTTGTATCGGATTTTAAGTTGGTTAAAATTTACCGCGTGAGGGTAAATTTACTCCATTTAAGGGATAACATCTCGCACGTAGAACTTATATGAAAACGTGCGTGTATTAACTCATGTTTGTTTTAATTTTATTTTTTTATGTGACATAAAATTGTAAATGGGATTGTATTTATGCATTTATCAAATGCAAAACCGATTATAGCTGAAATGAAAGAAAAAAAAGTGAACCACATCAAGTAGAACATTCAATCGTATGCACTCAAATATATATGCGTCACTATATATAATATATTCAAAAAAAAGCTATAATAAATTAATTATGACATCACAGTAAATGTGCCTGCATGTATCATTTAAAAAGAAAAGTGAAAAACAAAAAAGTACTTCCAAATTTAAATTGAAAATTGTATTTACAATTATAAATACAAGGATGTCAAAAACAATTAAGTATTTGTCGATGAGACACCCTGTTAAGGCATTACTAGGCGCAATAAACAACTGCATATTATAGGGAGTCACCTTAAAAGCAAATAACAGGAATAAACAGAAAGCGTTCGAAGCTTGACTCGAACAAAAGGAATATTTATTTTCTACACTTGTACATGTAGACGCATTCAGCGTTTGTGTGAAACAACCCCACATCGTCTTGCAAAAGGTTTTCTTACATAGTGTAATTAAAACACAGAGACAAATACTATACGAAGAAGATATTTTTACATAAATAACTATAATATTAGTATTATTTTTCATACTTTTAATTTTTTAAATTTAATTTTAATTAGAGCGTCGTCTTATACATAAACATTATTGAAATAATTAAGATTTTCGTGGTCTTACTAATTGAATTCAAAATTTCGAACGTTTTGCAGCTAACTGTTTATTTATTGGTTAGTAACAGGTGACAGTTATAAACGAAGTAGAAAAAAGAATTAAAATAGAAGAACTAAGGTATTATGTAAAAATGTATTCTTTAATAAAGTACTGATGCTTATAATACTGGCATGCATTGAATGGTTTAACGGTACCGCTGATTATAAATAATTTAATTTAATAAATACCTGTTCAGTTCGGTTGGTCTGTGCTGCCTGCCCGCGCATGCATGCTGCTCACATCAGTGCCACTACTTTAGCACTATAAGCATTCATGCTGACGTTACAGACTTAGAAGTGCCAAGAAAAAACTTCTGTTAGCCCTTTTACCTATGGCCATTAGGGCTGCCATTTATTAACATATCTTAATTAACTTTATTTTCTTAAAATTAATTAACTGAAATTGTATAATTATATTGATGTGCCCAGACCGGGTGTCACATTGACGCTGAATTGTATGACATATTAATTATTAAAATTGTGACATGCAATAAATACATTTGAATTATATTATAGTTACATTACTATTGATCGCAGTTTCTATTTGTTTTGATAGATTATGTCAGCCCTAAATTTTATCATTATTTTTTTAAAATTAAGAAAAACCTATCAGCATTTTAAATTACATAGTTTGGAAATCGTTCTAAATTTAAAAATGACTAATTATATTCCAAATACATTGGAAAATGTCAAGTGTAAATGAATGGCAGCTTTATCAATGTACGAATATGTAAAAGTGAGAGGTATACTGACGCTTGTCTGCGAACTTTACCTCCGCTATTTTGCTGCAAAATTAGTTTTTAAAACTTTTACCTAACATGAACATCGATGCTCATTAAAATTTGACAAGTGATTGTTTAAACTGTCATTTTATTTTAAAGAATTAATTTTTTCTAGTAACTTGGTAAATAAACAGACAAAGTTTATAAGGAACAATCACTAACAACAAATAAACCATTTCATTCACTAACAATTAAAATTAATTTTAGTTTAAAAATATTGATATAATCACCCTTCCAAATAATCATATTCCTTAATCTTAAAACAAAAGAATTATTAAATGTTATCGATATTCTTTTCTTATTGTTTAATAAATGCATTTTAAGGGGAAGAGATATATTGTATTCAAGACAGGTAGACATATTATGATGGTCGGCTCTGTCCTTTCTTTTAAATGTAGCACGAAATCGTTTAGCTTGGAAATGCACTACTTGAAGTGCTTATATGTTATGTAAATATTGAGAGGCTCCTTTCGAAGCATCCTAATGCCAAAACAAGGCAGACAGCACGCAATAACTATGAATTAACACATTAAACAGTTGTTTATGGGCACGTATTCGCGATTTCGATACACCGAGAGGGCTATTCTTAATTATCATGTTCTTATAATAAACTGAGATCGTTTAAATATACAATGATGGAGATGATCCAAATAATATAATTTAAATTAAATAACATCCCTACTAATATTATAAATGTGAATGTGAGTTTGTTTGTTACGTTTTCACGCAACAACTACTTAACTGATCATCATGAAACTTTAAACACATATTTATAGTAACATAGGATACTTTCCAATTCAGTATTCGTTGTTGTAATTCAATAAAGCATATTTTAAGTTTGTAGTATCATTGCATGTAGTAATTTTTAAAAATTGATAATTCCAGTCAAGCACAAAAATATCGTTATTATATTGAATATATTTCTATTGAAATTATATCTGATACTTATTTAATGACTTAAATGCTACAAAACCCGGGGAAAAAGCTAGTAGAAAATATAAAAAAATATTTGTGAACCTTCCAATTTTTATATGAAGTGATTAATTAATCTGTCATTCTATAATAAGTAATACTTATTTGGAAAAAATAATTAAACTAGATTAGTTTAATGTCAAGAATAAGGTACCGCGAGCAGACAATATAGATCCGAGCAAAGGTAATGAATCAGATGTGTATCGGCGACGTGTGAGAACATACGGCCAAAATATACCGTTCGAAACATAGGCTCGCGTGTATGCCAATGTAGCATTACTAATATTTTAGAGTAGACATTTTTGTATTCAGTTAGTTTACTTACTACATTCAAATAGATAATGCTAAGGTTTCTTTCTAATAAGTAATGTCTAGATTCCGATTTTCAATATATTTAATAGAGAAAGAAATATTCCAGTTATTCTCGCGTTTGCACGATTGATAATTTGAATATTTATTGATATTATTAATTATCTATTTGAAACGAAATATTACTTTAAATGACTATTGTATTAATTAAACAAAAGTACATTCACAAATCTTTCAAATGTTTTTTTGCTTACGCAAATCTCACACTAAAAAAAGTCCTTTGACTGTACCGCCTACATTGTAAATTACTGTTTTTAAAATATAAAACTAATATTTGCATTCATTAATTTCTTTGTAGCTAATTTCCCATTTTTTTTTGTCTATTTAGTTATTGTATTTAAATAATAAATATCAGTCCATATTTTTTTGAAATGATAAATTTCAATTCTATATAAAAGCAAAGTCTATGGCAAAACACATGCCTGTGTTAACCCATAGTCGGGGCCGCCCTCAGGCCTACAAAATAAAAGTTAAAGCTCGCCCCTGATAAGCGCCGAAAATTTTCAATGTTTTCAAACTTTTACCTTGATATGTGTTTCACAATTATATCTATGTAGTTAACAAAATTGTAAGAATTACCCTTTTTATGGATAAGGTATTTTTATTTATACTTATAACATCTTCTATAAAAATATATTCTATTTACCACCTATTTGTATAAATGTAATTTATGAATTTGGGATAAGAATTCAGTCTAGGGTACTATCACAATTTTCAATGTAAGCTTGAAGTGACCTTGTATTTCAAAAAGTGCTGTCCTGCCAACCTGGACTGTACTCGTTTCACCAAGCGGGCATAATAAAGGTGACTCCGTAGTAGTACACATTAACCTACATCAGCCATTCTCAAAGTGGTGTTCCGCGGAACCCTAGGGCTAAAATACTGCAAAAAATACCTATCAAAGGGAGGAAGAAAAGAAGGAGGAAGATAACAAAGATAAGGTTACATCTAAATATTCCAACTAAATATTACGTAATATTACATTGCAATATGATTATTCATAAATACATATAAATCAGTTTTTTATAATTATATTAAGGCTTTTTCCTTCGCCAAAAAAGTTTGAGAACCGGTGACCTACATCATTGTTTTTTAGATTCTTAAAGCATATATTAATTGCATATTATATCTAGTAGTACTTTTTATAATGCGTGGTAAACTTACACATGCATGTTGCTACCATGACTTGGGTATTCGGCATTAAACTTTTGTGCATCGTGCATCGTTTAAAACCCATTCACACGATAGGCACCAACTTTCCAAATAACACTTTTGTAGGCTTTTTTCTTGTATCCTTACTTTGACGGTAGCTTTGTAAATTGTGTGGGCTTTATTTTGTTCATTATTTACGTGTAATTTATATGAATTAATTTACATGTAAGTTTTAAACTAATTTTGGAAAGATAAGTGTAGTGGTGGAAGGAGCTCAGATATACAATATCGCAAAATTTAAAAATACATAATGGGTCTGATTGTACGCTTGCAATCTGTTTGTGTCTAGAATAAAAAAAGACGGTATTAAGTAGTTCCACGAATCACTACTAGGGAATCTATGAGCATTACCAATATTTAAACCCTCATTTTTCTAAGGCAGCCAGGAGGTGAGTCGCAAGATTGGAAATTTTTGTTAGATAGACCGGAAACTAGTCAACTTTGGGAACTACTGGTTTAGAGGTTTAATTAGTACTTACTGGGATACAGCGTGTTTAAATTAAGTTCAATTATAATTGAATATATATTCCATCTCATTAGTGCATTCAGATCTATTTGTAGTGTAAGTGATTAAATTAGCATTATAGAGAAAATACTTCACTGTGAATCTACATAGTGTATACAATAGCTTGTTCAATGTTCACCAAAGAATGTCATGTCATTACCAAATAAGCACATAGGTGTATAGGTGTAGTAAGGCTCAGGCAGGTGAGTGAGCACACGAAAGGTTTTCGGAAGTCCAGATAAGGATATTAATGGATTGGCCGACATAAAAGTGACGTCATTCCACATATTTTACTATAGTCGCATGTTTCGACGTAAGTAAGCTTTTGTTGCGCAGATACATTTGTTAGTTACGTACACTTAGTAATTCATTTACGAAAAACAAAAGAAATATATTTATTTGCATTATAATACTTATTATTTGTTAATTTGTATTGAAGTATTGCATATAAGCACGATGATACTGTTTCTTTCTATTTATCCTTTTTTTTAGCCGAATATTAAATTAATTCAAAAAGATTACTTACTACTTCGAAAACTTCGAAGAAATGTCTGTATTTTTTTTTAAATCGATGGTTTGTTGTCATTTATTTTATTGCTTGCCTTTATCTATACTAATCAAAATTTTAATAAATTCTTAATTTAAATTTGAATTTGGAGTATGAAGCTGGCATGTCTTTGTGGCATTTTGTAACAACGCAGCGTAGTTATCTGATATATAAGGGTTACCTTCATGAGGGTAACATGGTTCGACCTCACGCGTTAACTTATAGATTACAATCAAGTGCATTAGCATTTTTTGGTATTTTACCACTTTTTCAACCCAAACTACGTACGCAATTTAATATATTGCCGAATTTGGCCCAGTTACATGAGATTAATAGCGGGTTTGAATTTATCCGCATTCGAATCTTCTAGAACCCTTAGCTACTAATATAAGTGCATATGATACAACAATAAGCACAATATACCTTTTAAATTATAAATTTACGCGGGATATGTAAAAAAATTCATGCGGAACACCCCTGAAGTGACCTAGTCGCGTTTCGGGATCAGCTTGGAAGTAGCCGGGATAACGAGAGGAGTGTGCTCTGTCAATTTGGACAGAGCACATTCGTCTCCTCAAGCCGGCATAGTGGAGTCGACTGTTACACGCGGACATCTGTCTGTGGTAACGGTTGTCTATGCTCATGGACCGCACTCTAGTTTAACATCAGGCGGAGTGTGGTCATATGCTGGGCTATCAATAAAAAAAAATTCTAGTGACAAAAACCGTTAGAATAATAGTTGCAATCGTCTGTAAGTTTTTAATTAGAAAAAATAGATAAACAATAATGTTTATAAGTATATGACGTGTAAATATTATACGTATATAAAGCGGATTAAAAATGACAATAAAAGGAAAAGAAACACAAGAAAGATGACATTTACAGAACAAATGTTTAAAAAAACTGAAATATTCTTAAATTAGTATTTTCAGTTTGTTGAGGCGACCACCACGCATATGTAGCATTATTATAATTAAAAAAATTAAACCAATTACATAAATAGTTTCGTGTTGTATTTTAAGAAGTACATGCAAAACGTTGGGCTACTTCTAAACCGATCCTGAAATGTAGGTCTAACGGGTATAAATAAACCCACAACAAAATGATAATCAAATAAATATTACTTCAGTTAAAATAACAATAGAATAGCGGTTCTCAAACTTTTTTGGCGAAGGAAAAAGCCTTAATATAATTATAAAAACCTGATTTATATGTATTTATGAATAATCATATTGCAATGTAATATTACGTAATATTTAGTTGGAATATTTAGATGTAACCTTATAATCTCCCTTTGGTAGGTATTTTTTGCAGTATTTTAACCCTAGGGTTCCGCGGAACACACTTTGAGAATGGCTGCAATAGAATAATAGCAACATTGAGCGAAACTATTTATAAATACAGAAGTTGTAAATAAGTGATAGCGTTTAAACTCTCGTTTCAAGTTACGGCTCAACCCCTTTATGGGATTGGGGTAAGGATGCCATCGGTGTTATGAGACTTTTGTATTTTATGATGTATGGCAGCTTTATTTCATATTATCGAAAAATATTTTAATCAGTGTTTCGTATATTGAATTAATTAGGCTTGTCACAAGACGTAGTTACTTAATTAGCTAAATATTAAATATTTATTTTTTAATTTAACACAATATAATAATATAACAAATAAATAATTAATGTTTATTAATGATAGATAAATATGTCGCTGAATTTATATCACGAAAAAAAAACAAAAACAAAACAAATAAAAAAAACAACACAAATAAAGTATTATTATTAAAAAACAAAAAACAGCTTTCGACTTCCATTTAATCATAAAAGGTTTAAGTCCAGCATACGGGATAATCGACAATTAAAAGCTACGTTCCACGTAACATATAAAAAATGTTTTATTCATTCATTATGTATTTACCTGTATTTGCCCTACTTTCATATCAAACACTAATTATAAACAAATTTAACAAAACAACCTCATAAGGGTAGTTTCACATCAATCTTGTGAAACAGTCAATATTAACACAAAGTTCTGCGAGTGTATAACCTACCATTAATTAAACACCTGCATATTATGCCCTTGTAATTGTTACCTACTGTTGGCTCTAATTGAGTTATAGGGTGCGAGGTTTGCTCCCTATTCGATCGGTCCGTATTTATTGCTGTGATTTTTGACCAATGATAATAATCCATTATAACTGTTTACTGTCACCTAACTGTCATTACGTTTTGTTATACGCATTTATAAGAAATTGTTTCAATCGTTACTTGTTATCCTTATTAATATTATAAATGTGAATGTGAGTTTGTTTGTTACATTTTCACGCAACAACTACTTAACCGATCATTATGAAACTTTGTACACATATTTTTGGAGGTACTAGAAGTAACATAGGATACTTTTTATTGAAATGAAATGAAAATCGTTTATTAGCATAGGCACTAAAGGCGTGCGCTTGCTCATCGTCAGAATCTATAATGGCTTCGGAAAGGCGTATGACGAGAAGAAGGACCACAAGAAACTCGTCAATCGTAGCCTGTACATAAAATAATTAACAAAAAAAACTGAATTTTCATTCAGAAAAAAAAAGTAAATAACATTACATAAGTCACATAATTCTCAATAATACATAATTCACAAGAATTAAAATTAGATCAGATCCACGATAATATGAAAAACTATGCCAGTGAGTAGCAAAGAGAGAAGCATGGCACACAGGAGTAGACCGCCCCCATCGCAGCACCCGTTCACGAGTATCACGTCCTGGACAGCCATCACTCCCGTCAACCATATTTTAGGGAAGGGTGCGACCTGGACCAACACGCCACCGCGGTCGACGCATAAGTAAACACCACTTCCGTTGACACACACCCCAACTCCACATCCACCAACAGAATAAGCCACTTGGCCAGTATTGTGTGACCGATCAATGATGAAAAATGAATTCATTGCAAATAAAAACGACGATGTGATTGCACAGTGGTTACAAAAATAAATGTTACATTTATAACACATATGTATATAAAATACATTTATATGTCCTACAATATGTATATAAAATATATAAAAATTTTTAAAAAATTATTATTTTTTACTATAGTTTCCAACTGATTAGTAAAATGCGCCCAAGTAATGATCAGGTGATCACAGTTCGAACTACGCTCAAGCGTTATTTTTCAATATGAGCCTAAGAGCATTACTTTGGCATGTGATCACACTTCATGTTAAACTACAGTGTGGTTAACTGATATTTTCACATGAACGTAGGACAAACCTTGGAGCTGCTAATTAAACCGTGAATTATGATTATGCTTAAACGTATAATAAATTCGGACGAGTTGTGTAGTTGAAATAAACAGTTGAATAAAAGTGGTCGAATATAGACTATTATACTATATTGTTTCAAGTGGAGTTGTTGTCGCCCATTGTGTTCGTGTTAAAGCATAGCGTGTGAACGTCATAAAAATTTCCTCCAATTCCCAATGACCAGTGGTTTTTTCATGTGACCTGATTATCTATTATCTAAACATTTATTACGTGTTATTAGACTAATGTACTTAATTCGCTTGACATATTAACTCCAGTTTATTTTAGATTTTTTTATACGATTTGAATGTTTTAATCGAAATACGCGAAATCGAAATTCTGATTTCAACAATTGAAATATTTAATTTGGCTTAGTGACCCTATATTAATTAACACTAAAAAGATGTGAAAAGGAAATAGTTTATTAGCATAGGCGTTTGCTCATCGTTACATTCTATAATGGCTTCGGAAAGATGTATGATGAAATAATTACCAAAAAAACTGAATTTTAATTTTAACAGAAAAAAAGTAGTAAGTAGCTAGGATAGAAGTAGATATGAGCGACTTAACATATTGACGTTTCTGGCTTTCACTAATTCTTGCAGTTTTACAAAAATATGTAAAGACACAATTAATAATGTGGAGTCATTTGACCTATCGTTATTTATGCACTAATAAGGGCATTCTTCTCAAAAAAGGACTGTTTTAAAGACTACGCTGTGTGACATGAAATAAACAATTGACTATCAAAAGCGTTCGTAATTTAAAAACAAAAAAACAAATTATGACATGAAGTTTGTGGTTACGTTTATTTAGGTAAAATATGAAGTAACCATCAACATAGTCGTACATACAAATGTCAGTAAAGGTTAAATGCAGTTCAGTTGTCGGTACCATTAATACGATGCGAACACGCGATACGGCCCATACACGACCTATTGCATTGTAATCGACGACAAAATGCAAATTAAATTATTGTCATTTCATATACAGTTTGATTGGGGTTCCTATTATATATATTAATAAAAATATATTTTATACGAATTACTATTAATTTCATATTAATTAAGTGCTAAAAAGAATAATAATAAATACACGTATTATATACTGTTTTAATACCTCTATCTGAACAAGAACAATCTAAAAATAGAAATGCTTAGACTTAAAACAATTTTTATTATATAATATTTAGGACTTATTTTGATGTGTGTATGTACAGAGTGTTCTATGCTCTCTGTTTATCCCAGTAGGGTTATGTGTAGTTGTAGTATTATCACCTAGATATGGTGCTTAAATTGGAGTAAGAAAAATTCCCTATACATCCTGTATGTGTAGTCGTAGGTGAAACATAAATTCGGCCATGCCTCCCCGTGCCAGTCTGCGCCCGTACCTTTTTAATTGCACGACAATGTATGTTATGAACTATGCCTCTATTATATATTCGATTTATTTAATAGAATCGGATAATGTTAGCGATGGTCGTGGCTTTGTCATGTGTTCGTATATATGATTTATGTTTATTTATTTACTTATGGAATTGTCAATTGTAAAAGGGAAGGATACATAAATTTATTCTGCCTAAATAAAATATTTTTATTCTGCCTGTCGCTGTGACCACGATAGCTGTTAAGCTTTCGAAACATACAGTCTTTTAAATATCGTTTTAAAATATTTATTAAATATTATTTCGTTTCACATGTCTACTCTATATTATTTAACTCAATGGTTGCATATATTATTTTAAGTGATAATAAACAAAATAGATAAAAAATATATAAGAATGAAAAGTTAACATAATAACAAATGAGCAGAAAAAGGATAATTTTTATTGTAACCAAATGTACTGTCGGTCGTGCTGCAACTTTTTTGGTACAGTCAACAAAAAAAATATATCGTTAATTTGTAATATTAATTTTAACTGTCTAATTTTGGATAATAAAGTGAAATGTATGTAAAATGGAAGATTTAGATTTTTAGCTTGGCTTGGATTTTTTTGTAGATGGTACACAGGGGTAGTAGAGTGGGGTAGACATGTGAGCTTACAAAGGTTAATGGATGTGCTCGCGTGCTGCCCGCGATTTGAGCACTGATGCCAGGCTTTAATTGTTCCGCAGAGACTCGCCATTTTATCCGACACTAAATTTTCTTTTCTCCTAATTTACTAGATTTTCTATTAAACGTATAGCTACAAGTTACATTATAGTTAATTTAAAAGGCTTTGCACGGCATTCAATTGTAGTTTTTTGTTGATTAATTTGGTGAAGATGGATTTTTCAGTATTCAGAATAGAATGAAACTAAAGGTCTAATGGACTCGTATTTTATTGGACTTAGGGTTTTAGTTTGTGTAAGATTTGCTTTCGAAGCTGCAAAGCTTTAGAAAAATTGATTTAAATTAATCAGAATAAATACGATATTAATATTTAAATTATTTAATAAATAGTTATTAAGAGTTCCGTTAAAAACTCATCTCGTATACTATATACATAAACAAGTAAACGATTAGTTGCGCAATATGATTTCTAACAAATTTAGACATTACAACAGTTAAGCAGTGTTACTGAAACCGATTTTACACTCGATTATTTCGCAGTTTTTCGGGCGGCAAGTCAACGATGTCGCCATTGCCTACACACAAGTCGCTACGACATTTTTGTCTTGCACGTCCACCGATCTCGGTCGTGGGAGTGTTAACTCGACTGCGTAAACCGAACGCAACTCGAACGAATCGATTATCCGAATCAATTTCTTCCTAACGGAGACGAAACACGGATTATTCATGTCGCTATTAACACCGGAATAAGCTTTAAACCAGCCTGTTATTTTCCAGGTCTTAGATTGAAAAGACACGTTTGTTTTCCGCGGTTACAGATCTATTCAACCGTTTGGCTTTCATAAGGCACGACGACGCAACCAAAGCACGAATGCGGTACAATTACACATTGTCGCTAATCGCACGATTTCGCCAGACGCGGTGAGACGTGACGCGTCACGCATTGCCAACGTTTTTATTTCTGCCAATGACGAGTGTTTGCTGGTGTAGTGGGCAGTGAACGGTCGATTCGAGGCGTCCACCGGTGGGAGTGATGCGACATTTTTTTGTTGTTAAACACACGCCCACTGTGTCTGGTGAAATCAACTCTTGAGCAACTCACACAACCAACGAGGAGTTTTACATCTATCTTCACCCATATGTAGGTACAGCTATTAATAATAATTTTACGTTACACATATAATATAAGATGACATGACATAAAGAAAAGACGTCATAATTGTCTACATAAGCAATAATCTAACATCAGATACTTAACTACATCTATTACAAAGAGAACATGATCACGAGTTTTATACACTTTAATAACAGTTAAAATTTGTAACATAATCCAAGATTTATCTTCGGATCCGATATTTAGCTTTTGTAATATTTATCCGCCATTATGACTAGCACATCTGTTCGATGCGCACGCGCCGCGGTCGTCCCCGCCAAAATGACGGTGCAACGAACTTTAATCTTTAACAATCAGAAAACCTTTTTAGTAGCGATATTGTTGTGCCGCCACAAATTGATTCATTCTTAAATTGAAGATTAGGTTAACTGTTTTTTCTTAAGTTTCGTTCTTTACTACAGTAGACTTGTAATTTACTCTTTTTTGTCTTTGCTCGCACAAAATTGTATTATTCTTTTGTTGTTTTTTGATACTTAACAGCTACCTTTTCGAATGTCCAATGACGACAAAAGCTATTCCACATTCGAAACAGTGTTGTAAAAAATAAGACAAACAATTTGCGTCACATTTGATCTTTTAAATAAAAGAAAACTTTCAGAGAGCGATATTCGGGACGGACCAAGATGCACGCCGACGTAATGGTCAAGTTATCGACGTCGATACATCGCGATGTTATCGATAAGATTCACACGTAGCACACGCTTCGGCTCGTCTGTCAATAAAGCGGCATTGTCGATGAGTATCGATAGAAACCTTTGTCGATGGCGGTCTTGTCACTCAAACTGCTTTGGGATTTTGTGGCCTCATCGATCGATATGATTGGAGGTATTAAGTTGTGTAAAGACATCCGCTATCGATATATCGATCAGGTGGAGTAATAGAGAGATAGATCCTCCGGCAGATTTCGATGGCTGCTCAATGATTTTATTGACAGCGCGAGATTAGTATTTTTTTTAATCCTTACGAAATCATATTTTTACATACACATATAGATTTGCAAATATATGTAGTTCATTTGAGTTATCGAACCAACTGACTCAATTTTACTCAGATACAATTTTATACGTAGAAACAGATATAGAAAACTTTACACAGCTTGTAAAGCGTAGCGGCATAATAAAAAAAGCAAAACATCTGTGATACGGTCGCGCCCTAACACCGATCTATTGTGCTATAATTTAGGGCGGAAAACATTAAAAAGTTCCCAACAAATTTGAAGATAAAATGTCAATAGCCTTGGGCCGGCGGCTGACCGCACGACCTGCCCCAAGCGCCCTTGACTTGAGAAGAGCAGGGTGAGATGACCGCCCCCTCGGATTGCGTCCCCTTTGGCTCATTGCCGCACTTTTTATTAGCTATCTTAAGTAAAAGTTTGCAGTTATGCAGTTGAAGAGGAGCTAAGGAACCTGTTCGTGTTATGAACTTTTGCCATGATGTAGTGTTTATTTTATATTTCTATGTCGAACAATGAAGTACGAAATAAATCCTATTTTTTATATACGATTGTAAATTATTCGTAGGCCTAATTTTAAAATTAGAACATACTTAAATTAATATTATTCACACATTTTTTTTGTATTAAATTTAAAAATTAAATAAATTCAAATAAGATGATGAAAAATATACTTTAGAAGATTGTAGATCGTTGTTCATACACACATACACGCTTAAAAGCACCTATGAAATCTATGTTAGCCCCAAATGTACGCATGTGTGTATAAGTGTACGTGAACACATACATAGAGTTTCAATAAAACGTTAAATCTGGCCTAGCCTGTTAATAAAATATTGTTTAAAAAATATTAAGTTATTAAAATCAGCTGATCACAACACTGTCCCCTTGGAGGTTTTATTCCGCGGGGTTTAGTAGGGTGGAGTGGGAATGTCCGTTGCACCCCTCTACCACCCTCTCATTCATGAAAAAAGCCCCATTTTAGTAGAGATTTGTAAAAAATATTTACCTGAAATCTTTATTGTTTTGTTGTTAAAATTACCTGCTGCATTAGGTTTTTTTTGTAGCTCTGTTTGCTGTTCTTGTTAATGCCTTAACCCAAACCATACTATTATATTATGGATCTGATATCATAGACAATTTATAGAATGTATTTCATACTATTTTAAAGACATATTTTCAAATGAATTAAGCTTATTGCATTATGTAATTTGACAATTAAAACTTCAACGTTCAATGCAGAATAAACGAACTTCTACTTGAAAGATATTCCAAAGAAATCTCTTACATTTCATGGAAAACTACAACACCACGTAGATTCATTTATATAACTCAAGTTTCCTAAAAATACACGTTAACAATAAAACGGGGACATTTAATTCTTACGCCATGTTCTTCATTCATACTTGACCACGTAGTTGTGCCGATGACTGCACAAGCTTTCTTCAATCACGCCTTACTCCGGAAGCCGATTAGCCTCGCTGGACAAAAGAATAGCTCTCTAAGTATACTTCGAATCATATCTATAGTACGATAGATACATTTAGCAACAAAAGTTACTTCGTATGATATCATATCAGTAATAAAGTTAGTCTGTTACGGCGGTCCATATACAGTGTACACTCTATATACGACGCTGAAGGGACTGTGTATTTTATTGTTATGGAGAGTAGTCGTTAAATGGAGAGAAGAAAAATTAGAAAAGGAAATGTTTATTTCAGACAAGTGATTTCGACGCTTTATGGAGTTTGTCGTCAAATCGAGTGACGTTACATGGAGTTTAGACTGAATCATCTGTCTTATCTCATTGAATTCTGTATTATTTTAGTAACTAACGATTAAATAACAATTAAATAATTAAAATAGACAATTATTAGTTTAATTTGACGTTTCGAAAGCTACACAGCCATGTTGGAGACAAGCACGCAAGCTCACCGCGACAACGATAACTGCGAATCTTCCAAAATTTAAAAATAAACTGCGTGAAGTTTTTACAATTATACGTAGGCGTAGCGATTACTTGAAATTGGTTTAATGGTGTATTAAAAATACCAAATGTCTTCTATCATGATATTATAATGCAGAAGTACCTATATATATATTATTGTTTTAGTAAAGTTAAAAAAAAGAAGAACCTAAGAATCTAGTTCTTTTAAATGTTAATTGAACGATGTTTATTTAATATTATAAAAATAAATATATAAATAGATGCTTAAAAGAGTCCTTTATAATATAAGTATATCTATAGATATCAAAGTAAAACATTTAATAAACAAAGCATTTTCAACTGAAATAATATGTAAAAAGTTAACTATAAAGTTGAAAATTGTGTGCGGGGAGGTTAATTTAAGTAGTGTGGAGTATTTTGAACCATTTCCAATCAGATTGATGCTAGAATTCACGCGTGGCTGCTGTGAGAGTGTTATTAAAAATGTCCAGTCATGTCTCTGATGATCCTTCTATCTTTGTAATAAGACACACTTCATTTAATTTTTTAGTCGATATATATTTCAAACTAATTAGTTATTTATCATAATATCTATAAATAGGTAGGTATATATAGTATACATCTTTGCAGTAGTAACGTTTGTTTCTGCTTGTTAACGTTAATAATGGAATAAATGCTTGCTTGAGTGCTGTAGTTTAAACAACAGTGGCACCACCTATCCGTGATTTAAAATGGGATTCGGGGACGTCATTTGAAAATCATGTGTTATTTATTCTTTGTAGATACATTTGGTTAGTTTCACGTACATTGAAAGTACGACAAGACCTTTGCACGGATTTTTATTGAATTTGAAATCGACGTGTTTGGTGTTAAAAAAAACTAGAAAAAATATCGTGAACAAGTGCGGTCATCGACTTTTCTTATTGGACACCTGTACGACCCCGCACCACTGCCTTCTGCGGAAGCAATCGAAGGTAATGTCGGCGTAAAATAACCAATTCGTGGTAACAAGTCATTGTTACCAGCCATATTGATTTCTAATCGTTGGTCCATGAAACTAAGCACGCACTATCAAATAACAAAACACTATAACTAATTACTATTAGTTAAGTTATAATTAGAAGTAACTGTAGATGTGTAATGAGAGAGATGAACTGACAGATTATCTCACGTCTGTGGGAAGATCAAACTTACAATGTCCGAGTGTTAATCAGAAATCTATCTATAGCGAACCTATCATACGAAAAAGTTTAATACAAAAGACATTGGTATCTATACGTACCTATGTAGATATTTGTTATACATTATACAAAATGGAAATCGTTTCATATTTCAATGCAAAAAACTTTCCCGGCAACTCTGATTAAACACATCGCGGCAAATACCAATCAGGCTCCTTCATTAGTTCCCGCCGAGGAAAACAATCAATATTCATATCCCATGCGAAATCTTAATAATGCCGTGTGCGGGAAAAACTTGATAGATGATCCGGGGACCGAGCTCCGCATTCGCAGAACGAAATTAAAAAGAAAACAAGCTATATCACTTAGAGCACACAGCGGCGTTTTTTATTAAAATTTCTACATATCTGGAGCGTTATCGTTCTCACCCGCAGCCCCTCCCGCCCGCACCGCACCGCCGCAACCGGCAGAAACCGAAAAACGGGACAACAAATAAAAATTCTCAGGATAGAGTGAGAGCGGGACGCGTGGAATACGAAAATTATAATTGCCAACTGTACGTAAATTAACACCGAAGATTTCGCGCGCTTTTTCTCGTGTCCTTTTCTAGCATTTTCTTTTTCCTCGTGAAAGAGAAGGCGGGGTATTCATCGTCGGTGTGGCTTCGACGGCTTGATTTACATACATGGTGCTCACAAACACAATAATGGACAACGACTGTGCTGAAAACGGAAAATCGAAGGAAACGAGTCGAGTTCGAAGGAATTTCTTTTTGTCGATTTATAGTTTTCTCGCAGTCGGAGGACGCTGGATAAAGCCCGATGCATAATGAAAGTGGCAGATGCATTTGTGAATAGTTTATGTTGAATTCCATTTGTGTATATTACAATTTAAGATACCTACACTTTGTTTCTATATGAACATCAATTATTTTATAAAGAAATGTAATTTTTCTAATTCAAACTTACGTGTTTACCTCATTAATTTATTACACAAAACTATTTTATAGTAGCCTGTCAGATGACCACACTTCCCGATTCTAAGCAGTCCAGCAAGAGACACTACTATGACACAAAATCGTCTAAAAGCAACTCCTCTTGATATTCCCGATTACTTTGAAACGTGACTAGGTCAATTTTTGATTAGATTTGCCCAGTTAGATGTTAGTCATTAGTTATTTCTGTATAAATATTCCTAAACAAAGTTATAGTTCAATATTGGAGATGTCCTTTGATATTTAATCATTGAGCGGTGAGCCACAATGGGAAAATGAAGAAAAATCATCTTCTAACGGATATTAAATTCCCAGTTTTATTAACAAACTAATCTACCATTTAATAGGTATATACATTATTTTAATAGTAATAAAAGTGGAATTAAATGTGTGTCTTTATGTATTTTTATTAATTAGATAATTAATTCAATAATACAAACAATGTTTAAGCATTTAAAATAGATCGCAAAATCAATATAAAAAAACCATTGAACATTGACAACATGCGCAACCAGTCAACATCGTAAACAATTTTTTCTTACAAATTACGAGCAACGAAGAAGCCTCACTAATCTGACGCACACACACAGACACTAGGAGGCACAAAAACAATGGCAAGGCGACATGGGTTGACCCCGCGGCCGCATCCACCCCCATGTCTTACTAAGGTTTAGTCTTAATTACACCACACGCAATTTCGCCACAAGTTTACAACATGTGTCGAATTAATATCTTATTATAAATTGTTTAAACATTTAAGTGTTACATAATAGTAATGTAAAATTGTTTGTAGTATAATTTGTGTCTAAATTAGTAAGCGATGGATGTTGAATAACCCGTCATTCGTTGCCTCCCTGCAACCTCGCCTCTTCCCCCCGGTCGGTGGTAGCGCCGCGCGTGCAATTAATATGCCAGGCCGGCCGCGTGTGTTGCAACATAAAAATCTTGATACTTGGAGACAGTTGTTCATACTATAAAATTTATTAAAACTCTTTTATAGGTGAATTTTATTAGTGTTTATAAGCATATGACAGTATAATCATATGTGTTCGTTCAATCATTAGAATTTATTTAAATCTTAATGAATTTTAAAAATTATTGTTGATTACACGTTTATTTTTAAAAATTGTTTTATTTTAATTATTATATAATAAAATATATAGATTGCTTAAATTACTCTAAGTAAAATATTTTTTAAAATTTGTATTAGTAAAACAATGTTAATGTTCTATTTTAAATTCTAGAAAATTTCTCGGTTTTTAGCTCAAATATTTTATTTCACAAAAAAACGTATCTCAATTGTGAAGTGTGCAAAAAGAGAAAATAAACAAAAATAAATAAAAAAAACCGCCAAAACGCTAATTACAAAGATCAAACAGTCGCGGTTGACACGTAACCCGTCCAAGTTTTCTTTTGCGAAAGAAGAGAGAGAATTTTTGATCAATAATTGTCACTGGGCGGTCTCCTTTAAGGGGGTAAGGTTGGTGGGTCCTCGAAGGGGAGGGGGGTCGGTTAGGGGGTAATTACCAGTGCGTTTTGTTACCGAGATGATAGGCGCGAAAAATGGCTTGCGCGTGCCTACGTGTTCTAGTTTCGAATATTTAGTCACGGCCTCTTTCTGATGAAATATTGAACACTGAGTAATTTATTCCCGACGGAGAATTTACGAAGGATATTGAAATTAGGGACTGACTGTTCGCCGAATGCACTGAGCTTTATTGGATTCTAGAGAAGTACTTTCATATCGGTTTTATATTGGGATATTTTTAGCCTTACTTGGAATATACACTTAGTCTCGTCTTATTATTCTAGGTCACTGGGTTACCTAATAGGTCACCCGTAGGTATATATTGAATGCTTTACTATGTTGACTAGTAACCTCGACTCAACAGTTTAGGAGCAATTCAGATATAAACTTTAAAACATTTATTGATTCCATTAATTATTAAATATATGTATCGGGCCCATTTACGCCAAATATTTGCGTACAAGTTTTAGAACCGTATATCATTTTTGAGGTGATAAACAAAATAGTTGTGTATTCTAGTAATATTTGTCGATTGTGTTATTTTTATTATAGTGTTAATTAAGTGAACGAGTAATTAGTTGCTATGGTGTGGACAACTGAACCGCTAGAATAGTTTCAGGTTAAATTCGAACTCGTTCTGTGGGCTTATCACGAATTTAGTCTGGCTTTCGAATCGAGCTGTAACAAGTAAAACGGATCCGTTAGCGATCGGGATCATGAATTTTTACTAACGACTAACGAGCACCAGCAATCTATCAAATGAACGAAAGATCGAGACGTTCGAAAATTAACAAAAAGTATCTAAAATATTGGCGCTGCTCAAATTTCCATACAAATCGCTTGAAGCGAACTCGGTTCGAAAGCCAGACTAAAATTCGTGATAAGCCCACTGAATCCGAAGTTAGGTTCGTCACGTTCGCTATGGCAGCTTGGCCAAAAGCCAAATAAGGAATATATTAAGGTAGACGCATGTAGTTAAATGTACACAGTATATGTTAATAAAATACGCAGATTAATGTTAAAAACATAGCTAATTAATGCGAAGGATGT
Organism: Tineola bisselliella; assembly: GCA_028551675.1. Classification (NCBI taxonomy): domain Eukaryota; kingdom Metazoa; phylum Arthropoda; class Insecta; order Lepidoptera; family Tineidae; genus Tineola; species Tineola bisselliella. Next base: position 53,093 of record JAPWLS010000377.1, read on the forward strand.
AGATAGGAAGAATTCAAACAAACAACAAACAAGCGATTGCACTTAGTAAGGGCGCAATATGCAAATTCATGCTTTATTTTGGCAAGTATGAAGTGTGTACGCGAGTAGGCGTGTGCTGGATATGAGACACAGAAATGCATAGAGTTGCCTAACTAAAATATTTTTTATTGTTTTTTTTACAGTTTATATAAATAATAAATGGCAGGAAAATACTAATAATTATTTTTTACATAGTATTAAATTACGGTACATTAATGTAAAATATAAAAATATCGACTATCATAATGAATTGAAATAAGGTGTACGAGTATATAAGAATTTAAATACTTTGCGGTTTACTATCGCGTTTATTATTTTAATTAGACGTTTCATTTAGTATGTAAATATTTCTACATACTTATAAAAATAATACTTTATTATAACATAAATCTTAGATAAGTAAAAATAAAGACAACTCCATAGTTCTCGCTAATCGTATCAAGGGACAAGCAGTGTAAGAAAACGAGGGTGGTTAATGAATAAAAAAAAATGTATTTTTTACTTTCTCCAGTGATTAGTTACCCTTATAATGAGGGATGAATTCGTGTGTGTACGTACCCTATAGCTATATTTTATATTTTTAGATATATTATAAAGCTTTTGTGAATTTGGGATCTGTCTAGGGATTTCGCGTTTCGTTTTTTTTTTGATAAGATATAGAAAGAATAGATTGAATATAATTTTCTTTTAACGCATTGATTATGAAAATGTATTGCGATTTCTTTAGCTGAAGAGTTTGATTTGCTGCTTTAGATTTTATTGGGTTTAGAATTAGAAATAAAGTAAACAATAGCATTTAAACTTTTTTAAATGCTAAGAAAATAGCGTTTTTTTTGTTTTGTACGATATATCTTAATCAAAAGAAATATTAATATTTGCAAGATGGATTTTGCATGTTCAACTTCTTCCCATACAGTCTTACCTATGATTAATTCTCAGAAAAACTTCATACATATCCCAATAGGACGCTATGGGTTTTAGAATTCGATTTTGGAATAACACAAATATGTGACGGTCTCTATCGGTAGTATCTGTTCTGTGGGTCGAAAATATTTATTGATAAATAGTTTTATATAAAAAATAGTAAATATTTGTTCTGGGTTTTGCATTATATGTTTATCTTGTTCTGATACCCATGTGTTTATATTATGTTTTAATTTATAAACCCAAAAACAAACTATACAGATTGAAATAACACATACACGTTGAAGTAAAGCCGTCACATATCTTGAATAAAATTTGTTTTCTTCAAAATGTTTCTTCAAAAACTCTCTCTTGTAACGGGGGGAGTATGGTGCACGAGTTCTCAAGTTAAATTAAGAATGTGAGTTCGCCCTCGCGGTCTGTTATCTCACCCACTTCGTTTGTTTACAGGGACTTTTTCTACCTTTGACATTGTCGACTTTTTCCTGCGTCGTGTCTTGTTTTTATAATGTATGTATCCATCCATGGCATATACCTACTATATGTTGGATTAATTAAGGACTTTTATGGTAATATTTACTTTTTATTTTATTTTTAAAATTAAATAATTATAAATATGACTTCTGCCTGTGAGTACAGATAACTACTGCTCGCTATACCGGCTCGATGAGATGAATGCAGCTACCAAAACAACAATTATAACAACAAATTAATAAGTAAGGAAATATAACAATTGATTATAGACATGTTTTAAAATATATACGGATATGTGTTTGTGTTTAGGATTTTTCTTTACGTACGTCTTATTAGCAGATTTTAGGGTAGGTGTATTTTTAGGATTACCTCTCTTTTGAAGTTCGAGATTAAGGTTTTAAAGGGAAGTAGGTGGTGTTTGCTCACTCGCATGTAGCACGGAAGTAATCTGCCTAATATACAGCGTGATTATTATCTATATTGACTCAAGGAATTCCAGCAATATATATTACATATTGAGTGTATACCGAAAAATGTTTTCAGTATTTTTTAATTTGTTAATTTGGACAGAGCACATTCGTCTCCTCGAGCCGGCATAGTGGAGTCGACTGTTGCGCGCGGACATCTGTCTGTGGTAACTGTTGTCTATGCTCATGGACCGCACTGCCCGTGCCGCCCGTGGTCATATGCTTGGATATCAATAAAAAAAGTGAGTCGTATACTTATAGGCTGATACTGTAATTGTGGACTGAGCAGTGAGCACACTCGTCTTCTTAAGCCGACATCAAATGTGACTTAAGCTTATATATATATTGTATGTATATTGTTTGGTAGCCGTTTAAGCTAATGAACCGTGTTTAGATTAACCTCGGCCAGAGTAGGATACCGGACTACTACATAAATATCTTTGTTTTCATACATTTCATTCATTTCATCATGACAATGAGTAGATCCTTCTTCGCGCTGTACTTGAAAATGTGGCTGAAAAGGTTTACAATTCCACAATTTAATATGAAATGAAAATCGTTTATTAGCATAGGCACTAAAGGCGTGCGCTTGCTCATCGTTAGACTCTACTATAGCATCGGAAAGGCGTATGACGAGAAGAAGACTACAAGAAACTCATCAATCATAGCTTGTATATGAATAATATAATAATTACAGAGAAATGACAAATATACTACATATTGGCATGAAATATAAAAGGCGCACATTTTATTCGTTATTAAATAAATTATAAAAATTAACTGAAGAGAAAAATACGTGTTGTTATTGACAAATTTGGAAACCACAAAAGTTAATTAATATTTATGAAAAAAGAACTGTAACTAACGTCGGGGCATATCTGAAAGTGTACTTTAGAGGCTATTGTGAGAAATACATTGAAGCGTGTCGAGTGAGGTGGACAGAGCGATACAAAAAGAGTTGAGACCGTGTGACTTGGAGGTGTCAGTAGCGTAATAAATTTAAAAAAAAATTATACCTACCTGTGTACCTATACTGTTAGGGTAAAAAAAGTATTTTATTTTGATTATTTAAATCTATAAATAATAATTATTTAGTATATTTATATTATTATATTTATTTTAATGTTAAATGTTCGAGCAGCAGACTAGCATTCGTAATTAATCATTAATGTATATAGTTTTCTTCAGATGTTTATTACAACTATTAGGTTAACAAATTTAGCTTTACTTCTCTAGTCTAGTGTAGTTGTTACTTTCATGTTATGGTTTGTTAACTGTTTGTTTGTGTATGTCTAAATAAATAAATAAATCTTTATTGGTGTAATTATTAATTAATAATCAAAATTATTTGTGTATTATTTTGTATTTATTTTATTTATTTTTGTTTTCTGTACTATTAACATCACCGCTCACATCTCCCAAAGGTTAACTGGCAGTTCGCCTTTTGTGATTTTTGGTACAATAAAGAATTTATTATTATTATTATAAATCCTTTTAGAGATCGTGATCGTAGTGAAATAACAATAATAAGTAGCTATTATACATATGTAGGTATATACATGCCCAGTGAAGAATTTCTTCAAAAGAATTTTCTTGTTATAAATTTTTACATTTCCACAAAGAGCAATGGCGGTGGAGATGGCAAATGCACGACACATGGATCTAGTCTAGTCAGTTTTTGCTACTTTTTTTAAAATATGTTTTGCTTCTTTCCCCTCTATTTCCCCTTTATATTAGTTTTCTTTGTAAATGCATTTCTAGAACGAATATTTATTTGTTGAAAACGAAGAAAAATTTAAGGAAATTATTATTTCTTTGAAGGAGTAATGTTGATTTATGTTCGTATGACGTCTTTTATGCCTCTATCAATTCAACTATAATTGTTTTTAGTCCGATATTTCTAAAGCTTTCTACGCGTCGTGGGCAGCGAGACAATATAAGTAAGCCGTATAAAGACATTTTAATTCATGTATTATTAACATATTTGCGAATCAAATTTACCAAACAACAGTTTCGGTAGCATCATGAGTCTACGGAAGGTTGTCGTGTGATTGACCTAAAACACAAGAGAATGTCCACTTTTTTGACCGATTTGTTTCGGAGTTACGGTGGGCGGAATTGGCTACTTAAAATTGTATGCTTTAATCTTTTTGATGTCTTCATTCAGAATATTCGATTTATAGTAGATTAAGTTATTTTTTATCAAATCTTGTTTAAATAAACAGTTAAGTAGAAGCTGATATAAAGTTATAAAAGGTGATCGTCGACGGCTGTATCATTTTATATTATTTGCTTTATTATTGGAGTGGTAGATTGACTAATGATAGTTATTTGCAGTGGTCCCAAAGATCAGAGGAGTCAGCTCAGCCAACCGCGTATTCTTGTCTCGTTCAGCAGTTCAGTTGTCTCCGCTTATGAACGTTTACATTAAACAAGATGCGGTCATTACTATAAATATTTTAGAAGTAAGAAAAAGTATCTCCATTGGCTAGTGTATCTGTTGCTTGTATTGTATCACTCTTAGCACAGGAACTAGGCTATAAACTTAGGATTAGAGTATTTCCGTGGATCCTTGTGCCTGACCTACCGAAGCGGCGAGTTCATACTGACTTCACTGTCATACTTACCGAGAAACCACTACCTCGATTGGCTCAACAATTCATCAGCAATTGTCTTCCAGCTGCTGAAGAACTCCTCAATAACTACATAATTGTTAAACAACTGCCTAACTCCCAATAACTAATTTTATAATAAGCCCTTTTACGATTATGATTTTTACTGAGAGCTTGGGAGATTTGGAAATATTGGTATATTGACTATACGTATATTCAGGGTTGCCACGCGTATATCACATACGTCAAAAGAAATGTAGTGTAGCAACCCTACAGGTGCCGAGAGTAATTGGTACAAGTGACTAATGAAAATTATTTTACAGTAAAATTGTTCTGCTTACTTCCGTCTTTAAACAGTTAGTAATGAGAGTTACTATTAATTTTGCAATAAGAATAACGATCTGTTATTATTATTATGGAAGTTAATTTTATAAGTTTATAAAACTATTGAGATACCGTCCTCAAATTAGAAGTTTACATTTATCATGCTTTTCTTTCTCATTTATTCTTTAATGATGTGTATGATAGTAAAAATAATAAAGTAATATATAAGTATTGTTATATGACCGCTAATCGGCAGTAGTTGCGCCGGCGCAGGTGGTTGTAACACCTGACCGTGATTCCGGCAATCATTGAAGGAAAACACAGGAAATTTGCGGTCTATACCCACATCTCGGACTTCTGTATAAATTTATGTACATAGATATTTTACGGAAAGACCGGAAGTCTAATTTAATATGTTATAAATAATTAGTTCAGACGTTTTGCGGCTTACTATCGCGTGAAGTCTTTAAAATGTCGAATTAAAATAAAAATATGGATTATTTCCTACATATATACACATATACACATACAATGTATAATGTATATATATAATGAATTGTAAATTTTATATGTAGCCTAATTACAATAATTACTTGTTTGTAGGTAAAAAAAAAATTTGTGGTTTCTGTAACCAGTTTGCAATAAAAGTCTGGAGTTTCACACGTACAAAGCCTCAGACAGTTTATTCATAATGACAATAATGATTTTCCAGTACGTGTTACTTCGTGTGAATATTGAAAATACATAGATTTAATGATACTTATATGCGAAAACAATTGATTACTTATTTTAATTTATTAATTTATTATATAGTATCACGTAAATCAGACGGGGTTATTAAGCTATATTAGAGCAATAAATCTATGTACAATTGGAGCTAAAAATGGGGTATTCTTTGACCTCAAACTAGAACAGCTGTTAGGATTTTCAAAAGAACCACTATCGTTATTCATTTGTTTTAAGCACTATTATTAATCTCTTCACAAATCATTAACGCACAGTTCTTAAGACAAAAATTGAGTTCATAGAGTAATAATCCCTACAAGTTCCAATTAAAACTCATTTCATAGTAGAAGAAAAGTTCAAGGTTTAACGTTTCGTTAACTCGGCGACTCGGCACTAATTATCAGACCGAGCTGTAATTTTAAACGTGTGAACATGAATATTGTCCAGAAAGCATAATTTTATAATGGCAACTAATCTTGTGATTGTACATAATTAAGGGATTTTTGAAGGTTGACCCTAATGTGATATACATTGATATATAATTTATTTACATTAGCAATATTTGACGGGTTCAAAGATGTCTCGAGTTGTCTGATATGTACGTGGTTATCGTGGTTTTTGAAAAACACAAAAAAGAGATCACCTTTCGCCGATATTTATATCATTGTAATGATTTTTAAAATTTATCTTTTTTTTTTTAATTTAGTGTTGCCAATAAGTATGTTAAAATGATTAGGAAAGTTTTTAATGACATTGGCAACACCAACATTGTTACTGTAAAAAAAAGCATTTATTTCGAACTTGGTTGTTGTCGTTATAAATTATATATAAAATAGTAAAAATATTATAAAGTACACATAAAAAATACATAAAGAATAATGTATCAGAAACCCCTTTATAATCTAAATATGAACGCGACTAAATTCAAAGTTCGTGTCGACAGGTCGTTGTGGGTGCCACCAGTTAGTTTCCAGATTTTATCACCTTATATCGTTATTAATTATGTTCACAAAATAATACACGGGGAAGGGTTTTGTGGGCATATTAAACTGTTTAATTTATGTTGACGATCGAGGGACTCTGTTCTGTGTACTTGATACGTGGCCGTGATTTAAATTCACTTTTTTATGGATGTATCCACGCGATCGTTCTGCAACATTTTATAATGCGTAATAAGATAATAAGAATTTAATAAAATAGAAATATTATTAATTTTTATTGTAATTTTATTAAATGCAAAGCGGCTGTTACCCATGCAGGACTCAGATTCAGATATTTCTCAAATCTCTTTAATATAGACTTCTTCAAATTTTTAAATATTTTGTATATTGTCAATTTTGAATTATATATTTAACTTTACTAATTATATATTTATATATTTAACTTCAATAGAAAGGGCGGTAGGCGATTATCAAACACATGAGAGCAAATCGCAAAGTGATATTACTAAGCTCGGTATCAAATCTAAACAAGTCACTTACTGAAAAATGCCAAAGATAGTTTTATGATTTCATGCATTTGAATTTGAATTAAGAACAAAAATAAATTCCAACCGAGGCTGACTGTTTATAATTAGTAAAATAAATACTATTGAATGTAATCATACCAAGATTAGATATATTTTATTATTGTAGTTTGTTTACATTATTATTTTATCATTAAATTTATGTAAAACACAGTTTCAATATGATCATTAATTTAAGTTTCAATTGCTAAATAAAACATCCAAAACTAAAACCTAGAACGTAATACACCGTGTATTGTATTTAAGCCTGAAACAAATTACACCGATTATTAGTCAAAAGTTACAACTACCTCCCTCTACGAAATATGATCCCATTCCACGAAGTTTTAACTAAAACTATAATAAATCCAACCTCAGGGACGCTCGTGATCGTGGACACAAAGTTTCGATCATACCTTCAAACATTTTGTATTCGAAATTTTCGCTGAACGATTTTCGTTCGGTATCGCGGTAAACTTCTACAAGAGTTGCATCGGGTATTTTAAAAATATATTCTATGTTGCGAAACTGGTAAAATTGTTTATTTAAAATTGAATTAAATACAAACCGGCTCGTTATCACAATCAATCTAATACCACCAAACAGAAATTATCACAGACATCAGACAGTTCTAACGAAACGCGACTTAATGACTTCACGGGTTGTATTTTTGAAGAAATTATTATCAGTTTCATTCACTAATTAAACTATAGAACTAATTATGGGTAATTGATTATTGATAATCCCAAAAATTTTAGTTCACATTTAGCTAAATTTGTGAAAGCGGATAGATTTTGTCACGTACGAAACCCAAATACCCAAAACTAAAATAAACAAATTAAAAAGTAATTTTAAGGTTTCGACATTTATAATTGGAAATAATACATTTGTATATTTTTTTAAAAACTTAATACACATATAAAAATAACAAAAATTGTCTGACATTATTAAAAAAATCAAAATAAACTGCAATAGTATTGAGAAGTCTTTTAAATTAATAAAGTCATATTCGTAGAAAGAGAAAAATAAATGAATAGTTTGCATTTTACATTCTTTGTTCGTAACTTACAATGTATCTGGATGCTATATCATGCTGGTATTCTGTGATACCTAGGATACCAGTGTTTCCCAAAGTGGGGCCCACACTAAATAAATAATTATTAGGTGTAATTTCGCTTGACAAGACCAAAATATCAATTGGGTGTTTGGTTACTAGGGGGGGCATAAGAATTTTAGAAAGGCTAAGGTGGGACATGGCACAAAAATGGTTGGGAAACACTGATATAGAATTATAGACAATATAAACATATTTTTTTAAACTAACATACATATTGGTTGTAAATCACAGTACAGTCACAGAGTATATAATTAAAGATAATACAAAAAAAAAGTCCAACATAAAATCATTGAACATTTATTATTAAGAAACCAATTTAAATTGGCTACTAGCGGTCTATTTCATGTTTAGGAGTTAGCCAATAGAGCTAGGTAGATCCTTATATAGTCGCACAATAGCGCACCAATGACAACAATTGTCTGAAGCTCATTACGACGTTTGGATGCCGAACATGCGTGGCCTGACATAAGAATGCCTTTTGAATAAGTAGTCAAGTAATCAATGAGACCAATATGAATATATCTATGCTTCCATTTAGGGCAGGTAGAGTTTAAATTAATGTTATTGTCATTGTGGTAGTACTGATGTCAAAAGTTATTTGCGAATATGATTTAACTAAATACAGTCGCATTTCCCGCCGTTTTTATCCCTGATTGCTTATATAACCTCTATGAAACTTATATAAGTACTGCCTTTTTATATATTTATTTTATTTATATTTTTGGTTCTAACAGTCCTTGACAGTATATAAGAACAACAAAATTACTTCTATGAAAATACCAATTTATGATCTTTATGATAGATTTCTTTGTACTCCGTTCACAGGTGTACTTAACTAAAGTTTATTATTAATAAAAAATAATAATTAAGAGGTGTACATAATAAATATTATCCGCAATTCTTAGAAATCCAGTATGAAGATGTAAAGACGCAAACGAGCTACCTAAGACTAGTAACAACTTTATAGGAGCTCTCATTAAGGTAACGTGCGGCGACGTTTCATGTCATTAAATATGTAAATAGTTGGAATACAACGTCCATTCAGAGACATGTCGCGGGACATGCCGCGGCGCCGCTCGTGTAGATATACGAATATACACAAGCAGCATACTTTCGCACGATTACAACTATTTTACATTTAAAAAAAGAATATAACGTCTCCTTACTGCGTCATGAAGGCCACTCACATAGAACATAATTAATAATATGTTATAATAATTATAAATATTTACGTGAACAAAAATCCTAATAAAATTGTATTATTTATTATTTGACGTTTCGGTATCTTTTTAAAAAAATAAATAAACAAGAAATTAAATCGCGTGATTTTTTTAAAGTATCTTTCTTTCGAACCTACCATAATCAGTTTCAAAATTATATTCTATGTTAAACGTCGAGTCTAATTGTAATTAAGTCCATACATTGTACTTAAGCGGCATAGTAGTGCAAATGCCCGCTTGACTCGATGTCATCTGCTAAGGAGGCAACTGCCACGCTACCTAACGTATTTCTATAGCTTTTCAACATATGCACAACTTGCAAAATCTAAGACTTAATTGTAATATACGACTACTAAATATTGTTTTCTGTTTTGCCGAAGTGGCCAACGAAAAAACAAATGAATGTTTTAAATAAAATAAAAAATTAAAAACAAAAGAAGTGAAAATTTGTTTTAGTTCTAGATTTATTATATTGATCTTGTCTGTCTCAATAATAGTGTTTGTAGTCGGACATTACTAGTTACTTTCAAACTAGTCCCGAAACGCAACTATTATATTCGGTAGAAGGACGCTGATGAGAGGTCATATGTCAGGCTACAGTAAAAAGCCTAGCAATGACATGTGTATAGAGCCAAACGGTATAAATGAACTCGTCCTTAACACGATGCACTAATATATTATCCAGCATGAAGTAGCATATATTAAAAGTTACACATTGGCGATCTGTTTAGTGCGAAGTTATTTAGAATGGTGTACAGTGAGAATGTGAATTGATTAGAATTTATATGCTCAAAGTGGGCGTTAATAATCTGGTGCAGTAAGAAATGATACTATTGCGCCGGCTTTACGAGAGCTTTAGTTTTATGCAAATTAATATGTCGATTAAACTTATCGACTTTTCATCGTTTTATTTATTGTTATGTGAATCGTAATTTTTATTCATATGTATTCGACTTTTCGTTTTGACCCTTATTCTTGACTCTTTTTGTAAGTTATATGTAGCGTAGGGGCAGGCCCAGGCGATTATTTTGCGAAAGCTTGCAGAGTCGATAAACATAACTACTTGTAGGTCGATAATAATAATATTTTCTCATATAATGTCAAATTATTACTCTTAGTATAATTGTAATCATCATCATTGTATAAAATTTGTTTGATAAAAATAAATTATAAATATCTTCAATAATTATTAGAGATGCCAGTTTATACTTTCTTTAATTTCAAACCGTTATATTGAATTAATATAGCGATGGCATGACATTGTGATATTTTCACCATTTCCCTTCTAAAATAAGCCATCAGATGGTTATTGGGAGAATTATTCAGAACTCGTTCAATAGCTTTAAGTGAATTTCTCGATCGCCGCTCAACGTCTTGGCGATGTGGTATATTCGCAAATTATTTACATAGTCATTCGACCAATTTCGTTTTCGACCCATGGGATTAGGAGTTGTTTCAGTTTTGGTCTTTTTATCGACCAATACCTATTCAAACACGATTCAAATTTGATTTTTAAACACATTTTTCTGCTGAACTCTGCTTATATGAGATAAGTTTGTATCTTTTTAAGATAATATGAAAAAAATATGTACTATCAAATGTGAATTTAATTCGTCCCAAAAAGCCGAATATTTAGGAAGTTATAACTGGAATAAACTTTGGCGTTGGGGACCATGCTAAGATAATCTTGTAGCCAGCATAAGGGATGAGGGGTTAATTTGATATCGCCTCGTTGTTTTAACACAGAATGTAAATAGTTCAACCGTACAATTTTAGTTTAAGTTTTACGACATGAGTTTATAGAGGGTTTCCTCCTTATTTAAGTTTATTAAGATTTTTAAATAGTTTCTTTTAAATTTATTTTTAAATTTGGGTTTTTATCTGACAATACATATCTGCCCCATCGTGCCTTACCTAAATCTACAAAACCTAAAATTAAAGGAGAGGGAGCTGCTGATGAACCATCTTGCAGAAATCTTTAATAGTTTTTTTTTTTAATTTAAGCTGCTTAAAGAGTTTACAATTTAAAACTCTAAGCGGTTTACTATCACGTTTAAAAGTAGTAATAAATAATAATCTATTTGTCTCTTTTGTTTACGCTGAGATAAACATTTGAAAGAGTAGTAAGACTATTATTTTAAATGCATTGCGATTATTCTTATAATGATATGAGTAATTGTATAATCAGTAGAGAAACAAACAAAATAAAACACCATGTATTTAATATAAGGTGTGCGTATTAATTAAAATACGTAAAGATGATTGGACTGTGTGCGTGCCCACAGACTATGCCACCTCGCACGTAATAAAGAATCAATAAGACTAAAATCGTGTTAAATCAACATTGGGTGAAGTAAAGCAAAGATAGAAACGAATCCATGAATTTATGTTCAAAATGCTCCATAGATTTATGTTAAAATAGACTCGAAGTTTGTATTCATTAACCGAATCATTGTATTGCAGTAACTCTATATAATTATTTATCTATAGTAATTGGTTATCCTAATTGTATACATAAAAAATGTAAATTAAATTTCGTTTAATAATATCAAGATCTCTATGTTTATAATTTCTGCACGAAATTTGTTCTGTCAGTCTTTTGATATTTGCTGCGCATTAGCATTAATATATCAATTTCCTTAACTATCCTTTTCGACTTCTCCAGTATGTCTAAGTCGATGTGTCTGATAAACTTTCTAACTCTATATTTCGAAGCCTAATTTTATTAGGGACGCACCTCAGTCCAAAAGGCGCGAAACACACGCGATATAAAAAATGGCGAGGCTCGGGGTGTGAGCGGAATGCGTGAATTATTGTCTTTTAAGGAAAAATAATGCGCCCCCAAACACTTTCTTTGGTGAATCATATAAATTGTTCTTATTTGATAAATTCCACGTTTTCCGTTATTAATTTATATTTTTGTTCGTATAGGGAACGGTTTAAATTCTAATTTAACTTAGGTGTTGTATGAAAACACGTATATTTGGGTAACCAGGATATTTGTATAAATTCGGTTTGGTATAACATTAGATCTCTTGTGAGTTTTATATTTGTAAAGTTAAATTTACGTCTTAACTTGATCTAAGCCGCAGTTTCTTTAAAATAACTTGATTACCTTCTATATTTGTATGCTAATTCTCTATCTATGACTCCCAGCCATCTTCAGCTGATTATATTATAATCTTCTTTTCAACATATGTATATAACAATAAAACATGCTAATATATATTTTAGTCGAGTGTAAGCAAGAAAATGAATTAAAATCATTGAATTGAATAATTGAATACTAAATAATTGAAACATCTTCTTTATCCTTTTAAACCGAATATGATTACGCCAAAAAATATATTTAGTTATTTGATAAGTTTAGTATATTGACTATTAATTAATTTTTTAAAATAAAAACAATGGACGTGTTTCGTGAATGATTACATAGTTACAAATTCTTGTATAAATAATATCTATAAAGTAGCTATTTCCTATAGTTTAATATTTCCCCAACTAACCCATTAGGAAAAGTCACTCTATATATAAAAGTAAAAAGGAATCAACATGCGAATATTTTTAAAATGAAAAACTAATTGAAGCAGAACGTTCTTTTTTTAAATCCATTCCGTCCTTGGCGGTTAGTGTTGCACTTCATTAAACGATTTGATTATCGATAGCAGTGTAGTGAATGTTATTACAATGATATCGAAAGATGACAGATACGGATGTGGTTACAATTGTGTTAATTAATGTAATTTTCTGAATGTATTTGTTATTCATTAATTACGTTACAATGTTGCAGAATATTTGTTTTAAGTAGTACCAAGGATCTTCGTAATACGAACTGGTGGCACTAATCACTCTGGAACAGAGACATAGAGTTTCCTACATAAAAAACCCTGTTAATCTAATCTAAATCTAAACAACCGAAACCAGTGTAACGAGTGCGACCTACATCCATATCAAGATCATTTTCTCATCTCATGTTCATAGTTAAAGCACCTTTCCCATCAGCTCAATCAGTTGTCGATACATCTAGAAACAAGAATCACACTTCTATGTATACAGTCACTCAGATGCAACTAAGGTCTACTGCACACACAACTCGTTATACTCTACGAAGGGCAAGGTAAGCCTGAATTTAATAATAACACCATATTTACATATATATATATATATTTATATATATATATTTAAATATTTATACCCTAACTTATTAGGTATATTTTGTTGAATGCAATCTAAGCTATATATATAATCTAAGCTAATCTAAGATTTATTATGTGTTTTGTTTGCTATATAATTATATGTTTCAGTGGACAGGCGGCTTTAGTGAATTTTCCCTATGTGTAACTGTATTTGTGGGGAGACGACAACTGTTCCTCCATATAAGGTGTGGGCGGAGGAACATCTGCATGCACTATGTTATCTATGAGTTCAATCAGAAACTGCTAATCGACGTTAGCTTCTAATCACTGCCACACATTTTATTTCTAATTAAAATCTTGTAAGAGTTGACAATTAAAATGAGAGAAGATGGCAAAGAAAAAGCTTTATTATTATGCTACTAAAATAAAAGGAACCATATCAGATTAGTACAGGTTTTAGCCGAGTTATTTTACGGATAGATGTCGCCACTGTTGTAAATGTATTGACAAATTTATCACCAAACTAACGTCCCGTCCCGGTTTCGCACGGGTGGACATTTATTTATTAAACATTTAGAATTTTAGAAAAAGCGATGAAAGACATTTTATGGCAATTTTTAGCAGCCTTGGGTTACATTATTGTAGTTTTAGTAAGGATCTTTATTTTTTTTCCTGTACCAATTTATATAGCTCATATTGATCAGTGATAACGTAGCATTCATATGGTGAAAGAATTTTTGAAATCGGTCCAGTAGTTTTTGAGCTAATTCGTTACAAACATACAAAAATACAAATCTTTCCTCTTTATAATATTAGTATAGATAAAAACAGTTGAAGTAAGCATTGATTTCATTATATGTAGATGCTAAAAGGCAGAACATAAACTAAATATCAATACGCTAGTTAGCGCTATCACAGTGGCCATTATACATATAATAAAATGCAACGGTGCACTGAATGCATAGTTTCACTTATGAGTATGAGGCCACAATATCGCTTTCGCATATCAGAATTGCTAATACAGGGAGCGAATGTGGCACGCTGTACGGCCACACTTATAACACTCGAATAAACAACAACTTTGAATAATCTTAATGCTGTATTTGCTTTTAACTTGTGTATGTACATATTTCGATCAATTCGCTGAGAGTTTCATACTATGAGTATTTTTTTATGAATTCTGTTTGATGTCAAGCTAAAGTATGATTCATGAATAGAGACATATCTGCTAGTCAACTTCAACGATGATTCCGATACGAAGTATGGGACAGTACAATTTCGGATCAGCAGATTGGGCTGTGGGTTATTAGAGTGACCAAAGTACAACAAAGTGACTGTGATGTTTTTAAATCAGGATTTCATATCTCAAATGTTTTGGTGTTAAAAAGACATAAACAATTAATTCCTTCAGAATACATATATATTCTACATGTTTTATTAAGTGAGTTTAAAGAAGGCATACACAGAGCTATCGCATTGCGGCGCTCCCTATTAGCCGGCCCGTGCCGGTGGCGCCCTAACAGACAATCGCGACGTGTCGCCGGCGCAGATATCGGCTAATCTAATACTGTGTTTACACTTTACTCCTCTCAAATACACTAAGAATTTTGTTTAGAATCGAATTTGAGAATGATTATATACATTTGAAAATCTAAGTCGAATTTTGTAAATCAAGTGCGTAGTACTAGAGTAAGAGAGAGAGAGAGAGTACTAGATTTCATCTGATGTTACTAGAGTGTGTATCATGAGTGGAGACAACTAACTAACTTACACTATCCCGGCTTCAGAAAGGAAGTGCGCGAGTGTCGTCACTTCACGAGTATGACGCTTGAAAGTGTAATTTTTGAAGTGAAACTTCTTTAGAATCGTTGTGATTTCAAACCGGATGGAACGAACCGAACGGAAATACGACAGGTTCTGACGTTTCGCGCGCGAATTTCAAAATTTGTTTTTGCGATATCTCGACAACCGATGACGTCAGCGCGACCGCGTAAAGGGTTATTCTGATCGAAATTTGGAGGCCTATTCGATTTTTGTATTAAAAATTTTTTTTTGTTTTTTTTTTAATTTTTTTTTTATGATTTTGGATGGCGAGAGGGGGTGTGGAGGGGAAAGGGGGGGGGGGGAATCGGCGGCGGCTCGCGCCGACCTTCGGTCGACGCTCGATTTATGGCTATATGTCTTACGTGGATCGCGATTTTTGGTGGATGAAGGAGATGGGGGGGGGGGGGGGGGGGGTTATATCGGCGGCTCGCGCCGACCCACGGTCGACGCTCGCCTTTTTGGCTGTATCTCCGAAAGTAGACTTCCGATATAGTTCGTGTAAACTGCAATGTTGATCAAAATCATGAGCTCTTTCAGCATCTGAAATTTTTTCAGGAATTTTTTTCAGGATTTTTTAAATTTTTTTTTTAATGATTTTGGATGGTGAAATGGGGGGGTGTGGGGGGGGGGGAAATTGGTTGCGGTTGCTTTATGACTATATCCCTTAAGTGGATCGCGATTTTTAATACAAGGGTGTGGGGGGGGGGGGGCGCCGCTCGCCTTATTGGCTGTATCTCCGAAAGTAAACGTCCGATATAGTTCGTGTAAACGACAATCTTGGTCAGAATCATAAGCTCTTTCAAGATCTGAAAAAAATTTTCAGGATTTTTTTCAGGAACCGAAATTTTTTTTTCGTATTCCATTTTAAAAAACTAATCTATGTAAAAGTCAAGAGGCCGTTCGCGGCCGGCTCCGAAGGCACCCCACTAAAAAAAAATGAAAATAAAATTAAAATATGGAACTTGAGCAATAAATTATGTAATTATGTTAAATAAAATATCTTTTAAAATTAATCAAAATACTTTCATTTTTAAACGAATAAACTTTGTAATTATCCTACCCTTGGTATATATATTCATCTCATTCTTTTCTCGATTTACTGAAGTTTCACTTCTATCGTGTATGAATCGCACATTAGACCGATGGTTGGCGATTGCAGCATACCACCCGAGTTATTATGTGGATATTTGTATGCTTTATATTGTAAATTGAAATTTGCGCGATAAAGGATTTAGAACAGATTATATCTATTAGTTTTCAATTATTCGCGGTTCTATTATACTATTTATTTATTTAAATATGAAACTATATTTTTAGTTAGTCACAGTATACAATAAAATGTATATTTTTTAAAATTAACATTAGAAGTTTGTATATAGCCATACTGTTTTAGCGTATACTGTGGCTCTAGTTGTTAGGGGTCTACGTTTGTGTATGTGTATATATGTATATTTATGCTGCCTTTCCCAAGATGTTTTAAAATAAACTAAGTAATATTAATGCATACATTACATACTCGTAAGTAAAATTAGTATTCTAGAATTAAATAAAATTAAAGATCAAAATGTATCTATGTTTATGACCATGTTATCCTATGCTTGTATTATGAAGTTGGTTACACATTGGTAAAGAAGATTGACATTACATAACGGTTTATTGTTTTTATAAATTTTCAATATTACACATCTAATTAATTGTGGATATATAAAGGGTCAGCAGTAGCTTAAGAATAGTCAGTTGAGCAAGTACCTATGAGTTTTATTTGATAGCAAGAAATCGTACATTTAAATTACAAAAAAGACAGTTTAGGACTCTGAGCTGTCATTGTAGAAAAGCATTGACAGATGACCGCTCTAAACCGTTCTATTTTAGTAAAATGTATAGAATAAATCTCATACTTATTGTACCAATGACGATAATGATAAGTATTGAGTATTTTAATTTTAAAATAAGAATATAAAAGTATTTGAGATTTTTTTTGTTTTTTTTTTGTTTATTAGCATAAGCACGAAAAGGCGTGCGCTTGCTCATCGTCAGACTCTATAATCTATAATGGCTTCGTATTCGTAGAGTAACACTTTTGTTCATATAATTTTTAACTCTATATATAATATAGTTATAGCTTTTAAATGTACTAATAAGTTATTTACAAAGTAAAAAGATGTGTTTTTGCTAGTGTAGCACCAGCCTAAGTTCAGCGTCTAAAAGTCGGCGGCATTTTCATTAATCTAAAATATATTGACTCATTAACAAATAGGTTAAGTATTAATGTGATATCACGTATGATTTTATGTAGATTATGAACTGAGCATATGCCATTAAACTTAAGTGAATCAATAAATTGTTTAATATTTCATTACCTTGTTTTATTGATTTTCTTATTACTTTTTGACATGTTATTCGCTTCGTGTGCTAGAATTCTACAATGTTTGACCGCCCGTGTCACTGCGTTAAATATTTATAGAAAAGCCATTAGTATTTTTTAAATAGAAATAAAGGTTCCTTTACTGTGGAAGCTATACGTTTCTGGAATGATTTGCCATTATCTATTAAATCTGCACCATCACTCCCGATCTTTAAACTTTTACTTAAAAATCATTATACCTCTCTCCTTCTGAATAATATTTGTACATATAAAATTTATATATGTGTATGTAGTTTGCTTATATTTATGTAGTCTATTTACTATATTATATTTATATCTTAATTATAAATATTCCTAAATTGCATAAACAATTAGGGGAACCCGGGGCGGAACGGGGTACCGGGGCGGAATGGGAAAACGTCCTGCTGGATGCTCCCGGCGGCCGAACCGCGTGAACACCCAGCAAGACGTTCAGTCCTCCATGTTGCTTTGTTTGAAATGGTAGCTGGTAGTGTGAAAGTGTGCATGATTCGGATTTTTTGAAGGCTGACGAAAAAGCTTGCAATTTATAATATTTGCTGTGTTACACTAAGATAATTACACTATTAGTTATTATTTGCTCGAAAGTTTACATATACTGTTTATTGAAATGTGTTTTTAACTAACTATAATTGTAACGAAACTTCAAATCTAGCAAGCGTAACCTGCAACAATATTCGTGTTTACGAAAACGATGTTCCGGGGCAGAACGGGTGGGGCGCAATGGGGTATCATTATTGCGCTCTTATATTAATGGGTATTTTTATTTCAGCTGAAGATGGTGCGTACATATATAAGAAAGACTAGTCGGCAGACCTGGTTTACAGAGGGCTGGGCCATGATAGATTTAGCAAGTGCTAATGATGTAGTAATATTATGTTTCTCTCTCCGCTGCTCCCACAGGTTGCAGCCCTTAGATGTTGCTTTTATGAGGCCTTTGAGCTTATACACATTTGTTGTGTGTTAGTCTAGACAGTGACGATGATAAGACTGTACTCATCTGTGATCTATGCAGATCATAATTAGTATCCCATTCTACCCCAGGGGGTGGGGCAGAATGGGAAATTTTCCTTTTTTTTAAAAACACGATTTTTTCATTCTAATTAACAATTTATATTGATTTCACTTCTAGTTCTAAATGGAAAAAACAATAAATAAAGCCACGAATTTCTAAATAATGATGTAGGTGCATCCAAAATCTTTAAAATTGCAATCAAAGTTTAGGTACCCCGTTCCGCCCCGGGTTCCCCTACACCGGTGGCCTATACTAGACTGTGCTATTAAACGGTACGTAATACCAAATATTTAGATCTTTAAGTAAGTAGAAATAATTAATAAAAAAAAGAATCAATGCTGTATAATGCCCTGGATTAGCTCCCGTCCGATAGAGCACAAAGCTTTAAACGCAGCCGCCACAGGGCGAGGAGCATGAAATACAGCGCCGGCGTGAACGTGTTAAGATAATCGTTGCAAAAAAATTTAATTATTCTAATTATGAGGTTTTTTCAAATTTACAAACTCACCTTAAGAAAAATTGTGGAAAGAATTTGTTTTTGTTTTATTTATATAATTTAATAAATATGAACTTTATTTTAATTATTTCCATATTGGAACCATAAATGTTGGTTACCCTACTATTAGCTGGTAGTAAGTGGTGCGCTCATATCTAATTAAGCGTGGTAATGAATGTTATGTACTTGTTAATGAGAAACGAGCAAAGCCGGTGTTTTAACTATGTATTATGAATTATTATTATGCAAAATTAATGAACTTTAATTAATATTTTAAAAGAAAATTACTGATTTTTAATTTGTTTTAATGCGATTTTTTAGCGCCTCAATAAAGTCCGCTGAGACTAGAGTTGGAAATTTTAACAGGTCAGAAAGAGAAATGCTTTCCTGCTAGAACATAGTCAGCAGTAGCGATCATCTGTGTTGGAGAGCTCGATTGGACTGCACAGCGGCTCATCTTCTTATTAAAAACTGGTTAATTTGTTTTATTTAATAATATACAAACTAATTATACGACTAGGAATCAAGGCCGACACATATAAAATTAAGTAACTATAAAACCAACCGGGTAGTTGGTTAACTATGAAATAAATAGTAATTGCTTTTGTACTCGATCTGGTTAATGTAAGAATCGATTTAGGTTAATCATGTAAGAGTATCGATGTTGTAAGTCCATATGTCCACTTCGAGTTTTTGGTCACGAAACATATTATATTGCTTAAATGAACGGATTATGTGGACATATATATATACATAAATAAATAATATAATATAAGTTTGATTAGTGCAGCCAACGTCCGCAGTCGTGTGGGCGTGTGGTAGCGCCCACGGTATCGCGAAGGACAATATACCGTACGACACGGTTATACAGGTTGGTTGTAATTACACGCCTTATTTTAGCGGCATAAAAAAGGTATTTGAAACGGTATTGGCTTATTTTGTTAGCATTTAATTAGTGAACTAATCCGCTGATGGGTACTCCTTGTATACATTGTAGCAACTAGCAAATGGGTTTCAGTCTACCCGCAATCCGCATGCGATTACTACGGATGAATGCGCTGCTATTAGGGATTGCAATCCGGTCCGGCGGATCCGGTAATCCGGCGGATCCGGCGTATTTTTGGGCCTACCGGATCCGATAGGATTTGCCGGATCCGGTATCGGATCCGGTTAAGCAAATAAAAACGCGAAAAACTGTACTGTATGTCTAGTACATCTCGATTCTGACATAATTGGCATGACTCTGGACGGCGCAAGCGTCATGGTTAAAGCTGGCACACTAGTACTAGTACCGTGCTATCATCAATTGTGTATCGCACACGGCATCCAGTTAGCTGTTGTCAAATTTTGTACCTTAAAAATCGGATAGAGAAGTTGATCCCGTGGAAAAGTCTTCTATTGAAATGGAGTGATGATGATAGTGAATACATGGACGAATTGGATGATGAGCAAGGTAGATAAGAAAAAGGGAAAGAATCACAACTTATTTCGGACTGTCCCGCACACGCTGGAACAGCCTTTTATCTATGGTTGGAAGATTTTATGATCTGAAGGTATGCATCAAAAAAGCTTTATTAGATATAAAATCTGATATAAAAGTTACAGACCACGATTGGTCAATATTTAAATTTAAATTAAGATCATGAAAAAAATCTTAAAAAAGAAATGACTGCGTATGAAGTAGGAGTAAAAGGAAAACACACGCTGATGTAAAGTTACTTAATGGCGATTAGGACAACAAATTTTCAGGCAGAAAGGGCCTTTTCAGCCGCAGGTTATATTTGTAGTGACATCAGAAGCAGATTAGGGGATAGTATAATCAACACTATATGTTTTCTTTGATCGTTTTTTTGCAGGCACAGAAATAACATTCACTTGCATTTTGCATTGCAAAATATAAATGCTTCTTGTTTTATCGTTTGTTAGGATTATGAATGACTGAAGTTGATTTTATAAATATAAATTTAAAAGAATGTTAAGTCTAGATTATTAATATGTTATTATTACTTAAGTACTTTAACATACTCACAGCAATAAGTGAGATTGATTACTTTATTATTTAAAATAGTTTCATAATTTCATTTAGTGCAAATAATACAAATTACAATTAATACCAAAAAATATAATTAAATGATTTTTTTTTGTATTATTATCAAAACTAAAGAGCACTAAACACTAGGCCCTAAGTAACTTCATAATCCGGCCGGATCCGAACGGATCCGGCCGGATTGAAAATGCTACCGGATTGCAATCCCTAGCTGCTATACATTAAAATATAAAATATCTGCAATTGTTTTAAACATATTATAATAGTTGAATATATTTTAAATAAATATTATTACTATGTTTAAGATTTATAAAAAAAACTTCACTTTCATTCTTTAAAATAAAATTTAAACACCCTATAACCGTAAAGTCCCGCGGTTCTATTTCGCGTTTATAGGGTACCAGGTAACACCTGATAATCTGAGTGCGCTGCGCAGGCGCGCCCGTTCGCCTGTACATTTTGTACACCACTTAAACTGCGAAGTAAAGTCAGCATGCCTTTATCAGGTTGTTCACACTTAAAACTATATTTGGTAATCAAATTGAAGCTTTCATTTTACGTAAATATAAATCTTTAATGATATAATCATGACTTTATTGTATTGTTTAATATATTATATAACTATATAATTGGTTGTTTCAGGCGTTACTTTGCGGAAATCCATATTAAAGGAAATTATTTAAAATTATTTTGCTTATAATTCCCGCTACAACATTCAATAACTTGTCTCGACGCGTTTCGCCACTTCACGTGGCATCATCAGGATACGTGTGGTCGCTTCGGTTACGCTTCGACGACTTTATATAACTATTTATATATGTATATTATTAAGATCTTCAGAATAGTTGAAACATAAGTTAAACTAGTTTTTTTGGTTGTTGTAAAAACTACATGAGTTGCTCTACATTGCTCTTTTCAAATGTTTCTTTTGTTTTGAAAATTAATAAAATCTTCCGAAATATTTAGATACAACATTTGTTTTCACTATGCCCATTTAATTTTCTCATTGGCTACTCTTAAAAATGGTGGCATTACAATTAGGTACAATGAAGATGTTTGTGAGGTAAATTTTAATTCAAATCATAATAATTTGAAAAATATTTAATAAAAATATTATTAGAAGTGTTATCTAGTTCTTAATCATCTAAGTAAAATTTCATTTAGTTTGTATAACAGTAGTCCTTTTATAATATGGATGTAATTTTGTAGGAAGGCTTTGTAAATAAATAAATAAGTTATTGAGTTTATATATCTATTGATTGTTTATCAATTGCATGCCTACCTCTATACCCGCTCTAAGGTTGCTTAAAAATAAAATAATATTGTATATAAAATATGCAATCGAATTGAGATTCCATACAAAGTAAATACTCAAAAGCAGCAAGCGTAGGTACTTATAAAATGCAAAATCAACATGTACAGTGTACAGTCATCTGCGTAAGTTACTTACTGCAGAAGTATTGGATACTGACAATCTTTCTCTCAAATATCTAATAGAGGTCTGGGGTAATGCAGCAAAAACAAATATTAAAGATATACAGACGGCGCAGAATAAGCTAATTAAAACACTATATCACTACGACTACCTAACATCCACACTAAAAATTTATAACGAAACCCAACACTTATCAGTCACACAATTACATAAATACTAGACATCCATTCTTATAAAAAAAGTCATACTCAATCAAATCAGTACAAAAATTAAATTTAACAAAAAAACACATAAATTCAACACACGGAGTAAAGACCAGATAAAAATCCTAGGGGCTAGAACTAGCTACGGAAGGGGAAGTGTTGTGGTGGAAGGGGCACAGTTCTATAACGCATTGCCACCTAATATAACTAATATTACAAATATTGTTAGATTTAAATATGAGTTAAAAAAACACATAATGAGTTTGAGTGCCTTGTGATGGTGTTGTTAATATGCTACGTACGATATGTTTATTTATAATTACTATTATCTCAATTAAGTTAATTTTTTGTAATTCTTTTTGAGTCAATAAACATCTTAAACCTTATTTATTTCGGAGTTGAATCTTATAATGATACGGTGTCTTAGCTTGGAGTCAAATCATTATATCTGTATATGGATCTCCACCATATGCCAATCAAAACGTTACATCTTTAAGAAATTTAAGTTAGAGAAGAGTTAGAGTTGGAGAGTTAGAGAAACACCATTCTCTGTCATCTTCCTATAGACATCATTCCTTTTACATTTAAATAAAAAGTGTTGTCTTTTAACGGAGTACACTCACAGAAAGACTGGAATCACGTCTGCAATGTCAATTTAGCCCAAGTAATATAACTAACAGAGTAATTCAGACATTAAATATATAGTACATGTCTATGCTACTGAACTGCCCGTATTGAAATAAGCTACATCACTTTTCGAGACGATTGTACACCTACATAACTATATCACTTATGAGTTGTGGTGACGTTGTCGAAGCAGAAGTACTGATGTTATCATAGTATTGTGAGTAACGAGGGTACCTATACATCATACATTAAGTACGTGGCTTTGGAATGGAATCTGTTTTGTTATATGACTTGCAAAGGTTTATGTTTATATATCTATACGTACATATTTATGATTATTATGTAGCAGTATAGATTTAGCGTCATTAGTTTGATACTGAATATATTATGCGAAAACATAAGTATACAAATTAGGTCATTGGTTAGTGCCTGCCCTAGTGCCTACGCTACAAGAGTGTGGTCATATGCATGTTCTTCACGATTCAATCTATATAATAGTGAAATGAACAAATAATAATATAGTGCTTTTTAAAATTAGGGCGTACCTACAGACAGACGTTACGTACGTGATATATATTTGATATATCACGAATACATGATATTTTTGTTGTCCTATATTTATTTATTTATAATGAATATTTTAAACAATTAGGTTGTCACAATTTTGCATTCATATCTTTAAATATGTATTCCCCGGTTGCTAACAATCAGAAAAACTAGTGAAAGCCATGCCAAAGAGTCCAATCTGTTGGCTT
The DNA here is from genome assembly GCA_028551675.1 of Tineola bisselliella. NCBI lineage: Eukaryota > Metazoa > Arthropoda > Insecta > Lepidoptera > Tineidae > Tineola > Tineola bisselliella. The sequence goes on from JAPWLS010000377.1 coordinate 77,442, forward strand.
TCTCATATGATATATGCTTAATCTATGTGTCCATCGTAGTCGGACGCTTGGAACTATACTATGTATAAAGGAGAATTTGTAAAATTGAAAACAATGCATTTTTATAAATAAATATTTAATTCAATTGTTTTAGAATTACACAACTTGGATTGTTTATCAAGTTGTTTATAGACGAGTCTAGACACGTTTATAAATATATTTTCTAGATGTTTCATTATTTAAATGTGTGTATTTATTGTAAAAAAATCAGTAGTACCTACTACTCGAAGACATGAGTAATGAAGACTTCGGAGTAAAACAACTCGGCCGCAAATAATATTTATAATAAAGTAAATAACACGCACACAAAACTGCAGGCGGCTGGTTTTAGACACGGGATTGACAAGTCTAAAATGCGAGAAGTAGTTGCCCACATTTCTTCGGAACAAATTTTTTAATATAAATACGTAAAGACTACAGTAGTTATTAATATATGATTTTTTCTTAAAGTGATTATGTTAGTTTTGTTTAAAGTTATTTACGAATATTATTTACATATTTTGTTAATTAAAAAAAAAAAGGTTAAATGAAAATGGCTACATTTTCCGTATATTAAAATCTTCTATGCTGCTATAGTTTGATTTGTGTCGATATTCATAGTAACATAGAATCAACACTACTTGTTTGCGGAGATTGTTATTTACTGCACGTCGTCGTTAGATCGCTGAGATAGGCAGACATTTGTCACTTGGTTGACAAGAAATGCACATTTTCCGTTTTGCATGTTCTCTTTAATTGAGTTTCAAATGTCGAGTTTCTGTTTTGTTTTATGCAAAAAGTTATGGTCAAGTTATAATGGCCAATAAACCTGTGTTTTAATTGTAATACGTACCTATAGCAATTCATAATTAAAAACCGGTGTGAAGTTGGCAGCCAATATAACCCGAACAATTTAAATAGTTAAACTTTAAAATCCATATACCTAATTAAATATTGTAACTAACCATCCTTAACGAATTCCTGAAATATTAAAACACTGTTAAGGGTTAATATAGTACAACAAATAGATAAATTGATTTATAGACAATGGGTTATTTATAGACACGTCTATACGTGTTAATAGATATACATATATTATTTAATTAACTGACGTTTTCGCTAATTATAGTCTTGAATAAGTTTGATTGTGGAAATCTATTTAGCCTAAATGTAACTTTCTTTGTAGTAATTTAAAATAGTTTATGCGGCTTACTATCGCGTTAATTTATTGATTGATAGACAAATATTTATACGTCATTTTTGTTTACATTTTAACAAACTTTTTTATTTTGAGTGTATTATATTATATTATATGTTCTTATTATGAGAAATAACTAGGAATTAATTAAAATACTAATCCCTATAAAAAATTAGATTACCATAAAAGCAGCTTGTATATATTTTTTCTACTAATTACGTTTATACATTACGATGGATTGTCACGATAAACGGTAAGTGTTATGTCCGAGGTTCGTATTAGTATAGTTGGGTTCGTTATTAGTGGTCTGCGAGCGTGAGACATGGAGTGCAAAACCACTGTTACATACCCCACGATAGCATCTAGAGTGGGCAGACAGTGGGCGATGTATATTTGGAACCAATTCTTGACAAATTTTGTGAATTATTTTTCAGTGAAATGAAATGAAATGAAAATCGTTTATTAGCATAGGCACTAAAGGCATGCACTTGCTCATCGTTAGACTCTACCGTGACTTCGGAAAGGCGTATGGCGAGAAGAATATCACAAGAAACTCGTCAAAATATATACTCAATCTAAGTAAAACGTAAATTATACAGAAACACGTCGTTTTATGAAGCACTAGTAATTGCTTAAGCCGCAAGTCGCTAGGGTAATCTTGTCTCTGACGTTTTCTCCAGAGGTAGGCAATTCTATTCTTATTCTAACATATGCATCGTAAAGGTCGCCCGTATATATTAGCGAGGATCTATACAAACAAAACTTTGTGAAATTCAATAAATTTCTCCTGCTACTGGGCTTAAGTAGCAGGCACAAATGGAACCCGTGGTAGTAACGGTAGAAAGCGTGGAGTGATCTGGTCGTGTTTTAGGATCTATATTCATACAAATTTCAATTCGAAGTAATATTGTTCAAGAATAAACATATTGGTCACAAGTGTGGTTCGACACTTGTGTTTAAATAAATAGAGAGAATGGACGTGATTATATGCGGAAGTTCGCAGTATGAACTATTAAATATATTCATCTATTTGCTTACCTGTGAAATAGGATTCTATTAATATGTCTTGTCTAACTGCTTGTAATGTTATTTTAAATGTAATATCTGTTTATTATATTTCTAATTGAAAGTAATTTTAAATACACTAGATAGGACATAGGACTTAATTTTATTTCTTTCGAAATATAAATTCAAATCATTTTAAGAAGAAAACTTTTCGAATAAGAGTCGTATCTGAATGGAGTACTCAGGTCCCATTAAAACCGGCATAGCACAGTCGAACGATGCTTGCAGTTTAACATCAGGGGAATGTGGTCACATACTAGACTGTTATAATATGTAACAAATTAAATGAAAACAATTGAAAACAGCTTTAATATCCACTTCATCACACATTCTCATGTTATCTCAAGCAATTTCCTTCCAATCTCCATATCTGATTTCAATGAAGATTTACTTCCTTTATGCAACTTCAAGTATTTAAATATGTAGTTGGTCTATTAATTAACACATGCTACTAGTTGCCGCATGGAATCTAAGATAAGAAACTCGACCCAATTGAGCTGGGACCAATTGGAACCTATTTGGGACGAATAAATATGGTAACAGATATAAACAAAATTTATTGTATTTGAACGTTTTGAAAGCTTTGCAGTCATTGCGGTTGCTTTATGACGTATCGCTTAGTAGTACACATTTCATACTCGACCCAAACGGGACCAATTTAAAATAGAGTAAGTTAAATATAAACCTGTATGCATAGTGAATAAATCTTTCATATGTCTTGCATATGCATACGATATAGAGGACTTCGACACTCGATGTCTAATTGCCTATTTATAATGTATAGACGCAAGTTTGTCACATTTCATTATATGCATTTAAAATATTAAATTACATACAGATGAAATAGAATAAAATTGGTCCGATACATGTTTTTCATACTATAATGAAATTTTTGAAAAAACCATTGATTTTATGTCGCCAAATAGCAGACTTCATTGTTGGTGATTCGAACATTATTTGAAATCGTAATATAAAAAATACTAATACAAATATATACAGAATGTATATGTATGGCCTTAACCTTTGTAAAAGTCACAAGGACACTATATTATAAGTCTTTAGAGACTGCAATATTTTTTAAGTACTGATAATAAGAAATAATAAAAACCAAACAGTGTATACTAAAATAAAAAAACAATGTAAAATCCTATCGGAGTAAATAATACATTAATTATTAATAATAGTTGGGTTACTAATTAAATCCTAATATGTAGTTTTATTGAAAAAATCTAGTATTTAGTTTTAATTAGAAATTAATTTTGATGGAGCAGTGTTTATATTAAAACTATTAGCAAACTTTTGGAGCATTAATTGACAGAGTTTTTTTCTTATTTAGAAATATTTTTGCAACTTTCAAGCACGTTCCATCTCTATTTAGGCTTTAGGTAAAGCCATTAAAACTATGGCGAGGCAAAGAAAAATTATGAATAAAATATTCATTAGATATTTTTCTTTGTTTGTACTTCCCTACTAATATTATAAATGTGAATGTGAGTTTGTTTGTTATGTTTTCACGTAACAACTACTTAACCGATCATCATGAAACCTTGTAGGTACACATATTTTTGGAGGTACTAGAAGTAACATAGGATACTTTTTATTAAAAACATTGATTATTTTTTACTATAGTTTTCAACTGACTATAGTTTCAGCTGTTTGGAATCATATTGATTCATTTCTATTGAAATGATGTCTGATACTTATTTAATGACTTAAATGCGAGCGAAGCCGCGGGAAAAAGCTAGTTAAATAATAATTAAAAATACAAATATATTTTCACTTAATAACAAATTAAATGTATCCCACTCAAATTTAGATCACCAAGTGAGAGATTTGTTATTTCATTTCTTTAAATAAATCCTTATTTTTTATTCGTTACTTAAACTGTAGCCTAATTATATTATATCCGTAACGTTTTATATTATAACGAAAATAATAAAGGAAATTCCCAACAAAACGTCAAACGATTAATCCGTACTCAAATTAGGGCATCTTTTGTTATACATTTAAAATTTGACCTGTGTTGTTAGTATTATGAATGAATGATAATCGTTTATCAGCATAGGCACTAAAGGCGTGCAATTGCTCATCGTTAGAATCTATAATGGCTTCGGAAAGGTGTATGACGAGAAGAAGACCACAAGAAACTCGCCAATCGTAGCTTGTACATAAAATAATTAACAAAAAAAACTTAATTTTCATTCAGCATAAAAGGAAAGAAAAAATCCATTTAATATAATTTTAAGTTTGGAAGTAGACATTTATTCAAATTATTTTTATTATTGCTTTAAAAATCGTATAAATGAAATAAATTATCACAATTAATTTGATTTAGCTGCAGTATACTGGCATTGTCCACTTACATACTAATGACATAATAATAAATCTACTATGACAATTATGAATAATATAACTTAACCTTAATTTTAAAAAGGTCAAAAATTCAATCTTATCTCGCCCGTCACCTCCTAATAACGGAAACGGTAAACAATTTTTATTCCCATTAAATTAAATTTTATCGGTGGTTGTTTTCTTAAGGAAACGAGTAATTAAGTTTATATTGAAAGTATGTGCTATAAATATGTCAGAGTCTAATTGCAAGTGTCGCTTGAGATACGGAATGAGTGAGTACGATTTATTTGCCCCATATATGATCGTGACTCATGATTTTTTTTTTTTATAATAATAAACATAGTCTGAGGGAAAACAAGTGGACTGTATTTTTGGAATGTAGAAAATAGGTAAATTGATCACAAAATGCACTTAAACTGCGGAGAAAGAAGAGAGAAAACACGACTCGCGAGTGTAATTGATCAATGACGTCCTCGTTCACATGTCGAGTATTTAAAAATTGCTTTTAATTTGATTGGCGCGGGGAGCGGGTGAGGAGAGGACAGCGGGGAACAGGAGAGGAAATTTAAAAGTGCATTTGGCGCGAACATAGTCTGTTTAAAACGTGAAACATAGTTTTAGTAAGTATGCAACATATCTAGAGAAGAATCACTTTTGTTTTATAATCATCAATAACAATCCAAAGGTATAACATATTTAGTCTTGTCTTGTCTTCAGTAATATGAGGGGTATAACAGACTGTTTAAGTAACAAAATGCAAGAGACGAAAGTGCACGACAAAGTTAAATTGGTACTAGCTAAGACTTGTATGAGATTTGAACAAGAGGATTATGTAGTAGATGGTAAGTCCACGTCACTGGATTTATGTCAAACAAGCTATAGTAGCACTAAGAAGTTACGTATTAGTTTAGTACATAGATTGATGCAGTTGGATTTATATGAGAGGTAAGAAATTGAATATTATTATTAATTTTTCTAAATATGTATGAAGTAAATCGAACCGTAATCCACAATCAGGGCTTGCCAATAAATCAATTAGCCGGTATATTCTCATTAAGAGTCGGCAGGCATATCGTAAAATCTGGACCGGTTTTGCGATGCACGCAAAATGGTAGCACTTCACGCTTCCTGGAGAAAGTGGCTCGCCTGCAAAATACTAGGGTGATAATCTATATACTTATCGGACTATTGACCATTGTTAAGGTTTATATTTAGACAAATATGTGCGACATACACCCACACGCATACACACATACACGTACACTGATATGCATGCATTAGTTATGTATCAAACTGACAGATACATACATGTCAATAGGTGTGAACTGTACGTCGATGAAGTTTTATGCACTACAGTTCAAATAGACGCTTTTTTACACATTAATTGACAAAATGTTGAATTGAAATGAAAATAGTTTATTAGCATAGGCACTAAAGGCGTGCGCTTGCTCATCGTTAGTCTCTACGATGGCTTCCGAAAGGCGTATGACGAGAAGAAGACGACAAGAAACTCGTCAATCATAGTCTGAAACCTTACTTTGTATGTTCTATAGTTGTATGTTGTATAGTTCTGTTTCTTCGAGTGTTAATTAGTAAGGAATTATTGTACTTTAAATATCTTAAACTTCAAGCATGCGTGTGTGTGGACATAGACGTTTTGTTTCCATGACTTTCTATACTCCGCCATTTTACTATTTTTCACTTAACGTAATTATTTTATGTAATAAATAAATAAATATTAAATGGGTTTATTAATTTAATGTTATTTAGCAGTAGCCTGTAAGTAAGCTATAATATTTACTGACAAATTGTTATCCATAAAAAAATGACAATAATACACACAATACTACGTATTTCAAATTACTATTTACTTACAGCTATGTAACTGTAAAGCTTTCGAAAATGTCAGATTAAAATAATAAAGAATAAATGTAATTAAGCCGCAAAAAATCTTATAAATTAGTCAGAAACAGTTTATTTATAATTCTGTTTAATTGTTTAATGTTTATTTAATTGAGAACTTGATATTTATGAGGAAAGCTTCAATTAGAAACAACTTAGATTTCTTATCACAAGACAACGAAGGAAGGAATATCAAGTTACTTAAATATAAGTAAACAGTTCTTTTTATAAACCATTCATTGTTTTAAAACACGGCTTAGATACTAGAAGTAAGTAAATGTCGTAGAAGACCACATCATCATCGTAATACAAAAACGCGCACACCTGACGTCACACATAAGGATTACTAACTGCTTACTAATAATAATAATAAAGCCTTTATTGCTTTAAAAATAATAATAATACAATTGAACACATAAGAGACATAAATTGAGAGCAATTGGCTATCTTATCTCTAAAAGCTTACTATTGTGTTTATTTTTTAATAATTTATTCAGACGTCTTCGACGTTTTTAAATATTTGTATAGTTTCAGTATTATTGGAATAAATTTATTAAAATAACCAAAAATAGTAGGCTAGTTATAGTATGGAGTACAGTTAGAAAAATAAATTGAAAGTGAAGTAATAAAATAAAGTAATAAAGATGTAGTAATTGAAAGAGAAGACATTTCCTTTGTAATTACTTATTTTTATATATATTATTGTTAGAGTAATTCAAAGTCTACAGGAACTATTAAAATTTATTTCACCAATAGGCGTATTTAAAATTGTTTTAAACTTAATAAATTACAATCATTTAGTCAGAAGATACAACTGATAAGGTTACCTAAAGGATTTATGCGAGACGATGTCGGGTCCCAGGTTCGAACCCGGCTGGACATACTATTGTGCGCAGACGCATTCACATGCCAACTCGAATTTATACTCCTGTAAGTGTTAAATATACGTCGACAGCACTTTGGCATTTTGCAATTGTTCTAAGTAACCTATTAGGCTAGCTTTCAATGGATGCTGAATTATACAATTAATTGCTTTGGTAATTGAAATTGAAAGTAATTTTTGCTATGTACTGATTTTTTATTACACTCGATATTGATAGTTATGTTGATAGCTAAAAACTATTTCAGTATTTCCCGTCTTACAAATATTAACTAAAAATATTTTTTTCATCAATAGTCTATGTAACTCAAACGTCTCAGTTCCAGTGAACTTGATTTCTTTTAATATAATATACAAAAATTGACAATAAATAAATATGCATACATAAATAGAATATAGGGTTAGCCAAAACTAAGGAACACTATAATTTGAGTATCTCGATAAAGTCGATACTAACTATAACATCCAGATCTGAGAGAAAATGCATGTTTTTAAATAATATTATTGCAGTGGGCGATTCAGTCGAACGTATGAAGCCGAAAATATGATACAAAATAATACAAATTGAGTGGTAAAATATTTTTACATCAAACTTCAATTGTTTTGAATTTATTACACGTAAAAGGATACGTATTATAATACATTAAGCCCATAGAACGTAACTGCTAAACAATTTAATAAAAATAGTTATTACTCTAATTGTTACATGGTATGGCTAATGGTATAACTATAGTAAATGATTGGACATCGATATAAACGCCGATGACCGATACAATAATTATATGTTACATGAATATTTTATATTAATATAATCTATGCGTATAAGATGGGTGGAACCGCTAATAGAATAAGTGGGTGTTCTATTCTGTATTTTATCGATAATGTGCCCCTGTTTTTATTTTTAATAAAGAGATCTGATTTTAATAATTGACTCTATCAATTGGCTTATAAAAATATTGGTGATAATTTTCAAAAAAAAATGTAAACTGAATCATAAAAAGTCGTTATTCATTTATTTTAATAACTTGATTTGATATTTAGGAAGCTCTAAATCTAAAAAATCACATTATACAACGTTTTTGTGAAAATATTATACATAATTTAAATTTAGAATGCGGTGTTCATTGCATGTCTTCCCTAAACTACATGTTATGATGTCATGACATTTAAATTTCGAACTAGTTACAAAACACATGATTTTATTAATAAAATGCGTCAGTGATTAAATATTGGTAGAGAATGCAAGCCTCTATAGGTACAGTGGCGGTAAGAAACAGTGCAGACCGTATCACTTGTAATGAAAACGCTTCCAGTTTACTGAATGTGTTATTTGCATATTGGCCAGATAAAAGACTAAAGATATCGTTGTACACAGTTTAGTTTAATATAATTTTCTATATAATTCTGTTTAGGTAAACACCCATTTGTTTAAGTGTTTAACGAAATTCTCTTTTTATAAATCTTTTATCTACCAGTTAATCTTTATTAGTGTGGGCGGTGATATTCTGTTGCAATGATAAGAAAAAAAAATTAAATAAATACAATATACTATTTATATGAGAATAAATTAAAAAATAAAATTATAAATACGCATAGTAAATATATCAATTAAAAAGATATGTATGTATCGATGCCATACGATTGTAAAGTATAGAAATTGCTCGAGCTAGTATCCGCTATGCCGGCTTGATAGGCAAGTTATAGCAGTATTTCTTTGTCCCAATGGTATCAGAAAATCAATAAACATATTGTGGGCTAGAAAGCACATTTGCGTAGTATTGTGTGTTTGTACCATTAAGCCTTTCGATAGGGTTGTATTCCTTATAATCAAATAGTGTTCTTTTTTGTGTTTTCTTTCAAAAGATATAGAGTTAGAAACAAATAGATTGTACATAAGTAAAATATATGTAAACTGAGATATGGTATCGTATTATTTTAAAATTAATTAAGTTAAAAAGACGATTTAAAAAATAAACAAAATATGTTTCATATGGAACATGTTTCATACACGTATGACGATTCCCGGACAAAGGGATTTTTCAAAATGCATTTCGAAAATAACTGCGTTTAGTTTTTTTCATTGATCTATTGGAAAAAATATCCTTGTATATTCCATAACCTTCCTCAATGATTGGGCTATATACCGAATAACTTTTTTTTCGACCGGGATTTGAACCTGGCACTTTTGGTTAACAAACCGACGTTTTCACTGCGCCACATAGGTCGATATACAAGTATAGTTTATTTAATTAATAAGAAAAGTTCCCAAAGACAGTCGACCCTATGTACAGCAGCAATGGACAGCGGGTCCTATCTGATTGTGGAAAATGTGGACAGCTTGACCAGGTCGACGCAGAAACCGTCTCGCGTATCAACATATTCTGCTCAATTAATGGCGTATGCGCTTAAGTATTATAATAGTTAGAGAGGGACAGAAAACACTACTACATCACTTCACGGTATAGTTGAAATTTAGTCCAAGAAGGGGAGTTTGTATTATATATTTTATTATTATTATTGTTATTTATATTAACATATTTTTATATTAATTTAAGTTATATTTAGAACATAAGACGAATGTGCTGCGCCAAGACAAACCAACACTGGTTTGTAATATTTATTTCGTTCTATGTTATAAGATTTTAAAGTATTTCTTCTAGAATTAAATATTATTATTTTAAATTCAAGTAGTATACATATATATAGTAGGCACATATAATTATGATATGATTTATATGAACGCCGGCGCCACCTGTTCGTTAGCGGTGTTCCTCACAACTCACCTTGTCTACCTAGCTTTCTGATTTAATACCAGTGTGTAGGTATTTCCTTTTAATAAGCCTATGGCGATATTAGCTTCGAGTATTGCACAAAGGTTAGTCAACAATTATTCATACCTATAGTTCAACCATTTAATACAATCATTGACTCTTTAACAGAAACATATCCAAATAGATCCTAAAGAGCTACGTGTGAAACCAATATACACCAACTTAAAACACAGTGTTTTAACCCTAAATACAAAAGCCCTATATACAATATTGCTCTATATACAACTAATCCTAGGACTGTATTTCTATAGATAGTGCTCTTCCGTACATTAATATCAAAATGTATACGGTTAATATTGATTAATAATATGTTCGTTTGAGTGTGTGTGTATATGTCAAAATGTCATTTTTCTTGATACAGTTCTACACGGCGAAGGTGTCGTAGATAGGAAATATTGGGAAATTTGAATACACAGGTAAGCACACATTAGGAGCATACTTTCAGTATATATCTGCGACATATAAGATAAAGACGAGACCATTCCTGGTCAGAGGCTCTTATTTGTATAAGCAATATAAATTCGTAAAGACATCGGGCAACATTAGTTAACTTGCTGTCCGACTCGTCCATTTACCGGACTGATGTGATTGCCGATTGTGAGTCAAACAACTAGATATACATTAAAAACTAAATGCACTTTCTGTCCTTTGCAATAAAGGCGAAATTGTTTTGTTTGTTTGTACACAACAAACAGACACATGTGATCGCACTCGATATAAATAATGACTCTAACAATGCTTGATGTTGCTTCAACTCGATTTCTGATAAAGCTAAGGATGAATAGCGAAAATAGTGTAATTGCTTATGTATTTTTCTTTATTTATATGCACTACACTATTACTGAGCGCTCAAAGTACAGTGAAATTGAACTGTACACATAAAAAGTTCGGTTTTTCAGAGATTAGAAAACGCGGGTTCTCTCTTGGTAAGGAACTTTCACCGCTTTTTTTCCAACACAATGGTTTTATTAGCTATATATTGAGTTATGTATGTAAATAAAAAGAAGCAGATATATTATATAGTTATAATATTGCAATGGGAACTTAGCATATTAATTTAAGACCTGCTTTGTTCGCACTGTCACCTCATGTCTCTTTGATATAGTAACTATAAATTTACTAACGCAACCTAAAGCCGGTGTTCCACATGGACGTGTGTTCAAATCTTCCTAAGACTATTTACTTTTACTGACATCTACAATAACAAACACGTGAATAGTTACTTTTTGCTTAAAAAACGTGTTTACGCTGTAGATTGCTCTTTTTATTTAATATTGTTTTTGTTCACAAATTGTACGTGAACCTTGTCGCTAGTGTTCTAAAATAGAATATTTAAACTACTTATAATTTATCAACGAAATATATTGTAATTTCTTTATGTGCGACAAACTTTATACACTTTAAAGAACTAACTCACAGGATAAATGTCACATTGATTTATACACATGTTTCCATGTACCGACATTTAGGTCAGGAATTTGGCAGCGTTATAATAACACTTGAGTGTCTTGGAAGGTCATATTGTGAAGGGAGAAACCATCGTTAATACAAATTAATTAACAGTACAAATAAATATACTGTTTGATTCTCATTTAGGTACAGTCAGAAAAAAAGGATTTTGGAACACAAGAAGAAAACACAAGAAACTCGTCAATCATGGCCTGTATGTACAATATCTTCGGTTTGGCCTTCTGCGAAAAGGTCAATGTGTTGTAAAATCTGAATTTGCTTTGAGATTATTTTTGTTTAGTTATTAAGTTTTGACATTTATTGTGTGTCCTTTGTATTTGACACCTCCTTGCATGGTGTGTTGGAATTAACTGTAAGACCATGCAAGTGACTGCAAGTAGCTCCAACTTCTTGTTTCACGTGGACATATGTTACAATTCTTCATATAACTGCTTTTGTTTATGTGCATCTGATTCTCAATTACAAATTGAAATTCCACGGTAAGGATTTTTGTTTTACAACTTATTACAATGATATTCAAACTATAGTCGGTAGCGATATCGTGTGTTGCTTCATAGATCTCCAACAAAGAAAGCAAGACGCAACTTCATTTGAGTCACATAACTCACACATCACTAATGCACTGAATTCCGCGTACATCTCGCCTGACATATAAATATGGTCTGCAATTCATGCTGCAGGTAGGCCGACTACATTCTCAATAAACATTGTTCCATACACTAACGTTGCTCGGCGTGTATCCAATCGAACATGTCATGTAAAGGTTTTGCTGCATTACTCGTATTATCGGTTTGTTCTTTGATTTTAAAATTCATATACATATTTTACATAATGGCATCAACTAAAATATCTAGTTTAACGTCTTAAACATATTTGATATACCTATTTCTTTCTTGCAAATATTATGCCTAAAGATAACTGTTAATCCGTATGTTTACTTCCAGTTTTCATAGTATTTTTTTAATATAATATGTACAATTATAACATCACCCCTCACATCTCCCAAAGGTTAACTGGCAGAAAATGCTTAAAGGCATCAAGTTCGCCTTTTGTGCTTTTGTTCAATAAAAAATTTATTATTATTATAATTCGTATAGGATTACTCGAATCATCTAAAAGCAGCTTAAAGGCTATAATATCTCTTATGTCTGCAGCGACAGGCGACAGCGAGCCGCAAGGTGCGTAGGCCGGCGTAACGGCTGCGGTAGTCGGAGAACGCCGCTAAATCAACCATTGTCTGATTGGGTGCAGCCGTTTCTACCAGCCATATAATTGTTGCGAATTGACATTTTTTATTTATTAATTTCAAATTTCAGTTTTTTGTTACTGTTACTTTTATTTATTCTGTTTTTTTTTTGAAAATGGAACAACATTTAATTCTATATTTTTAACAATATCTCCGATTTTGCCTCATCGAGGATCAGTTATATAGTTAGTAAAACAAAGTAAGCAAAACGACATTTCAACCATAAAAATGCAAAACATAATTTATCTAAAAATATTTCATCTTAAAAAATAAGCCAACTCTAGAAATGTTCTTATATCACTCTGTTCCACTATTCCTATATCAGTGACTATAGTGTTCGCGTGTCCGCGGCGCATGCGCATGCACAGTTGCTATATAGCAGCTATAATTCGCGCAGACCGTTCTACAGGGCTTGACTACTCAGATTATATGCGCATCAACTGATCGCTGTAATTAATATCTATAAACTTATGTGTTCCTGGTACCAATGTACATGAGACTTTTTCTAATTTTGTAATATACCATACAATGTATAGATCCCGGCAAACAATTTGAACAATAAATGACACGGAGGGGGAAAGTTTGCGCTGTGGATTGCAAAATAATTGCCACGTTATATTTTTGGTGTAAATGTAAGCAAATCCCAAGGTTGCTCCAAATTTACCCACTTGAAGTTCTCTTCACTATAACATTGGAATCAAATAGTACAATTTGCAGTTGAGCAATTATAAATATAATAAGAGAATGCAAGTAGGTTTACCTATTACTGTTTCATTATGTTTTATTACCTAAGACCAGTAGACGATGTAGTAGTAGCTCTAAAAGTATATTACCGAGGTCAAAGTAAACTTCTAGTAAGTTCCCTTTCTTTCGAATTCGACCAAAAGACCAGGGAAGTATATATATATATGTTTAATTGTCAATATAATATTAACAAATGGACTTAATCATTTAATTTGATTTCATTTTCCTCTAGTATTACATATCAACCAGTACTAAAAAGGGTTTTGTGAGCTGAATTTTTTTAGTCCAGCATAGAGTATGATTTTTATAATTGAGCAAGTTGTATCAGAATACACTCGGAGGCAATTACAAGGCAGTAACAACGGCGATCAAAGCGTCGTATATTAAAGTAACTAATAACTAGACCGCGTGCTTTTATTGCGCATGTACTAAGCTCATATTTAGTGTACTAAACCGTTTGAAGTTTAATATTAGTGCTTATAGCTTTATGGATCTTGCTTTTGTAATAAACTGATGGTTGAGTACACCCGCGCATTCAGTGTAAGGCTTTATTTGAACGTAGATTTTATTTATTCATATTTAGAATGAATTATTATTAAACTGCATATTATACTTTTGTTATTGAGGTAGTCGAATTGAAAAATAAATACAATGGCTGAGTTATTCGTAAATATGATTTAATTAATTTAGTTTAGTAATTTCATGATCGCTGCAAACTTTCAGAAACGCTGCCTTAAATTAAACAAAATAAACGCGATATTAAGATTCTAAAATAATATTAATTTTATTATTATTATTTAATACCTATATTAATGTAAAATATATTTGTTAGATTGGTAAGTTTTTGTAAAACTCTATATAAAACTGTAATATGATATTTATAATATTTATTATAGATAAAATATATGTAATGGCTTCTTATATCTCAACCTAAAAGCACATCCGTTCCCATTCGCCGCCAACACGGAAGTCCCCATTCGCGCGTCCCTCGCATTCCTCATTTTATTCAAAGTTCTTAATTTAAAATTGACAGTTTTGTTTATAAAACTATTCGACTCGATGACACGGATATTATAGATTAGATAAAGAAAGTTGACTAAGAAATCAAAAATTTCATATATATTATCATTTTAAAAATAAATTCGCGTTAAGTTTGAGTTGTGTATCATAGTTGTGTACAAAAGGTGTTACAAGTAAGTTCATTCATGTCAACACAAGCCTTTACTGCGGTTTGTAACGACGTATTGCGATACATTTTGTAATATTCACTTTAATTTAATTAAGGAATTAGTTTCCGAACGTAAGGCGTGTTTTGAACCAGTATTTGTATTTGGATTAAGATTTGTGGTTACTTTTAAGTTTTCGGCGCTCGTGCTATTACATTACATATATATGTATAGTCGAACCTCGCATAACGAGCATAATTCGTTCCGGAGACTTACAATTTAAACTAGCTAGCACAAAGAGTTCTAGCATGGAACGTTCTATTGCACGATTTGGGGATTCTCCTATCCACGTCGCTCGTTAAACGAGTTATTATTTTACAATTTATTTTGCTCGTTATGCGAATTACTAGTTATGCGAGGTTCCACTGTATAAGTACCACACATTTATAAAATTCTATTCATGAAATAATTTTTTAGAAGGTGAAAACACTGAGGTCGTTATAAATGTTATCTAATAAGCCAAAAGATACTTGAATTTATAGTGAGTGTAGATTTGAGCCTGCTATAGAATTATATCAAAAATATATTTATGTATAAAAATAACGAATAAAAAAGCCGCATAAACAAGAACTGTTTGGAATAAAACGTCCGAAGTAGCCATCAACCAACACGTAGACTGTAGAGCGATATATCTGCACAGAATACCTATCATTCTTGTGTCCCTTAGAATTTGTGACTTCATTCCGTGAAGAGTTATAGACTCGTTCATGTAAATAAGTTGTGTTGAGTAGCAGGGCATATGCACGCGAGCCGCGTAACTCGGCGGGGCCTGTCGGTCCGTGATGTGTGTTATGTGTGTGTTACATAATTAATGTTTTCGTCCAGCTTCTATGTTCTATGGAAATAAAAGACCAATGATGTAACAAAAGACGTGACAACATAAATTACATACATAGCTATAGTAGATCGAATGTTATGTGAGGTGCTTTTAGCCAGAAAGGATATCATGTTAGATCATAAAATTTACGAGTAGATACGCAAGTATTTAGGTCTTAAGTCTTTTATTATCGAACGCAAATGTACCCAGGTCTCTAAGATTTATTACGTTAATCATATAAATAAATTAATTCTTCGTATTTAATGCAATTAATTGACGGAATGTCTGTATCAATTGATATAATAAAATATCAATTAAAATCATATGTGAGTTATAAATACGTTTTTTCTATAGGTATATATAATTTATATTAAAAAATTGACAATCAATTTCTTGGTTTACGTTTGATGTTATTTTGTTTTTGGTAAAATTTTTATAACTTGGTTAATGGATATTTATATATAGTACGCTGTGAAGATGCCCTTTGTAATTAAATAAATAAGCCTGATGGTGGTATTTAGTCCAGTCTGTGACACTGGAATAGTATTACTTCGTCACGTTTCGAAATCAGCGAATGGTTGGTAAAAGCTCAGTTGTCACCGTTCAATACAAAATATTATTTGGCTTTGACGCACATCTGATGCGATGTACATGAAATAAATCGGAGCTCATTTTAGTTTGGTAGTTTATGTAGGTATATAACATTAATTAAAACCCATAAGATAAAACTAATGTTTTATTTACAAATTATAATTGCAATGCATTTAATTAACAATAAAATGTTTTTTAAAAGTTTCACTGTATAATATTATATTAATAGACAGGCGTGTGTTCTTGACATAATTTTTGCGTTTTTATTATTAAACTTTACTATGGCATTAGTGGATGTTATGCTTCTAAATTACAGAGTCCTAAAATATCTAATTCTATAGTACTAGATTACAGAAGTTTTCTATTAACACTATTGTGGGACGGCGTTTGGTCCAATGTTTAAGATGGAGCGATTTAGCGTTTATTATAAAAAAACAATTATGTTATGTATAAAATTTTTTGATAATAAAAAATCTAATAATGTTATGTTATTAATATACAAGTGAACACTCGTCTTATTAATCTTCTACAGTCTGTAATAGCAGTTGATATCACAATCAATACTCACGCCAGACCAATATAAATAAATAGTAAGCAAGTTTTAAATAATAAAACGGTGTATAAACAAATGAAAAATTGAAAGGCAGTTTAAAGTCTCTGCATGGACTGTACACCGGAATGGCGCTTGAACTACATTCACACTAGCATTAGTTTTTATTACATATTTACTACTACTATCGTATATCATATAGGTACACTGAGCGGTCAAATTCTATAGTACATCCCTATTAATATTATAAATGTTAATATAAGTTTGTTTGTTACGTTTTTACGCAACAACTACTCAACCGATCATGAAACTTTGTACACATATTTTTGGAGGTAGTAGAAGTAACATAGGATACTTTTTATTTTTAAAAAATATATTATTTTTTACTATAGTTTCAGCTGTTTGGAATCATATTGATTCATTTCTATTGAAATGTTCTCTGATACTTATTTAATGACTTAAATGCGAGCGAAGCCTCGGGTAGAAGCTAGTTTTAAATAATATAATCATTTCTCTTGTGAGCATATGCCGTCCGATGTTATACTAACATGAATTAAAGCTTGAAGGTGGTGGTAAAACTTAATATTCAATATCAGTAATAACAATATTTAGTTAATAGTAAAAATTAGCTAATTAATAAATCGCTAATCGCTTCGCAAACACAAACATGAATGGTAATATTGCTCGCTACAGCATTCCTGAGGTGACCGCAGATTGCGCCGGGGCACGCGCAACTTTATATTAATCACAATTATGTGACAGCATCGCTCGACACTCCGCACGACTCCGTTCGCAAACACACTCCAGCTTGTCCATGTGAGTAAGGCAGGACCGTTGACTTAAGAGGATTTTCATGCATATAGCATTAATAACGTGACCATACGACCATACATAGTTTTTTCTATGTATTCGCTTCGGAACGCAAAATTGTCCCGTTTTCCAATGTTAAAGACACTAACTACATCACGTTGCAAAAAGTAACCGAATGTAATAATCTAAGGCAGCGGTTCTCAAACTTTTTTAGCGAAGGAATAAGCCTTAATATAATTATAAAAAACTGATTTATATGTATTTATGAATAATCATTTTGCAATGTAATATTACGTAATATTTAGTTGGAATGTTTAGATGTAACCTTATAATCTCCCTTTGGTAGGTATTTTTTGCAGTATTTTAGCCCTAGGGTTCCGCGGAACACCACTTTGAGAATGGCTGATCTAAGGTAAATTATAAATCATCACCAGCTGTATTAAAACAAATTTATTCCTCTGAAAAATATAAAATAACTGAGTATTTAGAATTTTTAATTTGTAATAATAAAATAAAACTTAACAAAAAAAATATTTTTCACTATAAACCTACCAATTGAAGCAAATAAACCAATGTCCCGTTTTGAGTAAAAAAATAAATGGTCACTTTAAGCATATACACTTTTTTGCAGTATTACAGGGAGGTCTCAGCTATGATTCCAGGTTGAAACAATTATTATTAACTTACGCCTTATAAATATTGCATATATAATATTATGTATTTTTTTATTTATTAATTACCTTTGCACCTTTTTCACCGCATTCCTCTCCAAATTGTTAGCTGGTAGAGAATGCCAAATGGTATTAAGCTCGCCATTGTTCTAATGTTTTTATTGTTCAATAAAGAATTATTTATTGTTCTAAAAAAAGTAGTTGTTTGTTTCGTGCCTGAGTATTACATAGAGTAAAATAAGGGAACGTTTGAGATTATACGGGAGAATGATTTAAGTATTTTTTTAAAACTGAATTTCTATAAGATTATATGTTCATATAGTACATAATATCTCCATTATACGATAAAATTAAATAAACCTTAAAATAATTAACATTCCCTATAATTTCTAGATATATTAAAATTGAAAGTATTTTAGTTCTCGAGTAAGCGAGACGTGTTTGTTTATATGAACAAGGTACATTAATTGCTTGGCGCCAGTGTGCTGGTGTTGACGTATCACCTAAACCCACTTGCTTCATAAATTCCCATGTACTCGTTGAATTGGTTTCTATTTCCCTATCTATGGTACCGTTAGATTGTTTATGCAAAATATCTATAATAAGTAAAGGTGTATGTGTTGGCTTTAAATAGTACAGTTTAGTACTGAGCAGACAGTACGAACGTTCTGTTTGTAGCTCAGTGCAGTTTTAATAATAAAATATATATATTTTAATTTTTTTTTAAAATTTTATATACATATTATAAGACATATACATGTATTTTATATACATATATGTTATTAATTTGACATTTATTGTAACCATTGTGCAATCTGATATATAACTTGTTATTTACTTTTTTTTCTGAATTTAAATTCAGTTTTTTTTATTATTATTATTTTATGTACAGGCTATGATTGACGAATTTCTTGTGGTATTCTTCTCGTCATACGCCTTTCCGAAGTCACGGTAGAGTCTAACGATGAGCAAGTGCACGCCTTTAGTGCCTATGCTAATAACGATTTTCATTTTCATCCGCAGAATCTTCAGTAAAGACCATTATAAATGATTCTTCACATGCGTCCCTTATGAGATTCGTTGGAAATATCTCTCGCACATCACATACGTTTTTAAAATTCAGAACGTCAACAATGAAAATACTTCAACAAATCTTAACCCGTTCCTATAATAATAATAAGTTGACATAAAAATCTTAAGGAAACAAAATTAGAAGCAAATTGAAATAACTCGAGTTTTAGTATTTAAATTAATTCTGTTTGTGACAATCTGTTTCGAAATGTCTTTAACCGGACGATTAACAGTCAGAAGTCAAATTAAAAATTCTTTTTATAACTTTTACCTTAGCAGTCTTTAGTATAAAATACATTTCCTTTAAACTTGTATAGTACATAAATATGTAGTAGATGCAATAAATAGATGAACTATGACTTTTTTCAGCTTAATATTGAGTTATTATTATTATTTTGAATCCGATGACGTTTCAAAAAGTTTACAGTCATCATACATTCAATTTGATTTTAAGTCAGAGAACGGCTCCTAGACTGTAGACAATACCGGCTTGTCGAGACCAATGTGCGTCATCGCTATACTGGGTTATTTCCAAGTTCATTTCAAAAAGCGATTAGTCAATTCAAAATGCGAATTAGTAATCCTCATAAAGCTTTAAATATATCGTTTCTAGATTATGCGTAGAAACATATAGATTCCACTTGGAAACCAGTAGCCGGTCATTTTGAGATTTTCGCCTTTGTGTTTATAATTAATATGCCGGAGAGAATTAGACCAATTTCTACTTATATGAATAGAGCTCAGCGGTATCCGTGTTAGAACAGTGGAAGAGAAACCTGGAGGGTTACTCTTTAACCGTCCAAGATTGGTCGATTTAGAATTGTTTTTAAATTTAAATTTGAGATAAACCTACCCAAATCCAAAACAAAACAGGTGACGTTTAATCAAATTTTATTATTCAATAGATACTATTAAATATTTAAAATTATATTGAAAACGAAATTATTTACCAATTTCACTGACTAATTTAATAAAAACAGGTATGATTTACATTTCGAAACAAAATCGAGTTGTGATTGAAGAGTAACTGATTATATCATCCACTTGCGATGTAGGTGAGGCGCCTACAGCCAAGTGCATCTAGAATATAGGATGTTCTTATTCTTTATTACACATTCTTTCTTTACATTAATTAAACATTTCTGATATATGTCTTTTATTATCTGTTTTTATTGGCATGAATTTATTAAACGTATCTAATAAATAAAGAAAAAAATAATATGTAACATTTCTTCAACAATAGCATATTGATTTTGAAATATATGTCCGTTCAAATTTGGAACACACTGTAATTGAATATAATATTAACCATATGTAGAGAACAATTCGCCTTGTGGCCATAAGGGATTTTGTGAAAGCTGATT
Source organism: Tineola bisselliella (assembly GCA_028551675.1). NCBI lineage: Eukaryota > Metazoa > Arthropoda > Insecta > Lepidoptera > Tineidae > Tineola > Tineola bisselliella. The sequence continues at coordinate 98,248 of JAPWLS010000377.1, forward strand.
TCATTAAAATATATATGTATGAATATATGTGAATGTGAATTAGTATAAAGCTAAAGATTACAGATTGTCGGACACTTGTGTTCTAGTTTGCAATTATTGTAATCGGTGATCTCGAATTGTTGGTTATTAATGTAAATTTATGCATATTTAGGTAGTTTGCCGAGAAAGAGGGGAGTTGGGTTTTGTGTACTTTTTCTAACTACAATACATGTTTTATTGTATTTTTGAAGCTTCATATGAAATAAATAACTAGCTGTAATAAACATTGTTGACGTATCGCAGTTTAGGAATATCCAGCATACAAGAGTAGCTCACTCGCACACGAGCTATTGGCGATCACGAGCCTCGTGTTCGCTTATTAACGCTACAGAGGCGATATATCACACCGCCCTCATACGGCCGTCTACCATGGTCCGGGCTTTTGTAGCGCAACTAGGAAAAGATTTATTTATAGCAGGCGAGACTCCGGCACGCCGCGATATATCTCCGGATCGTGCCAGCCCGACTTTGGCCGGCTATCGGAGTTTGCCATTTAGAGAGTGATTGTGTGGTCAAGTTTCGATGAGCTATCGGGACTGAGAAGATTTAATAAGAGCGTGTTTGTTGTGCTTGTTACTTGTGTGGTTTTGGATTACAATGGGGATTGTTTTGTTTAGTGACCTCTGTTCTATAAGTATAGATATTATCTACCTAAATAAAGGAATATATGACGCATAAAACTACGAGTACATTTTCTAAGCGCCTATAGCTTACTTAGCAACGTTAGTAAGCACAAATCTCTTATTCTGACTTAATTTGAATTAAAAATAACATATTTTAAAATAAGTAGCTAATGTTTATATTTAGAATCTTCTATACTCGTCATATATACTTCGTTGTTTAATTTAATCTTTGAAACGACCTGCATATAAAAATAAACAAAATAATATAAAAACATACAGCGGTTTCTCAAACCTACCCGTAATTATAAAATTAAAATATATATTATATTTTATATTTTTTTTTTATTTAAATTAACAAATTTTTATATTAATTTAAGTTATACATATTTAGAATGTAAGACGAATGTGGAGCGCCAAGACAAACCAACACTAGTTTTTGGCGCCAAAATAACATATTGTAAATGTAAACGATTTTTTTTATTATTATTACAATTTATGGCCTAATTTTTAACAACGATTTGTAATACTGTTAACTTAATATGAAGTAATAATGTGTCGCTGGAAGCAATTCTAGAAAATGAAAATGCCATCGTAATGCATGAGGTGACAAGTGAACTGATTATCTTACATTAAATATCAGATTGCTTAATCATAAGTGATCATTCTATCAATAATTTATTCAAGCATGTGCCCTCAGATTATTTAATTTACATATACTATATGTAACTAGGTAGATACTTTATTACATATTCTCTTTAACTAATGTATTTTGAGTTTTAATTAGTAATTTTTCTAATTCCTGGGATATCTAGGCACACAATGTCACTCATGATTTTAATGGACTACCTACCTACATACATTTTAACATTTGAAAGAACATAAACTCAGGAAAATTGACCGTTTCATTGGTGTAGTGCGTTTTTTTTGGCGAAGGAAAAGCCCTAATATAATTATAAAAAACTGATTTATATGTATTTATGAATAATCATATTGCAATGTAATATTACGTAATATTTAGTTGGAATATTTAGATGTAACCTTATAATCTCCCTTTACCTACCTACCTACGTATTTTTTGCAGTATTTTAGCCCTAGGGTTCCGCAGAACACACTTTGAGAATGGCTGATGTAGTGTGTATTAATCTTAGATATTAGTAGTGATTTAGAAAATAATAATAATAAGAATGTGTATAACTGTAACTGTGGTAGTAAACACAAATGTGGCTACAATATGACTGGACACAGCTTCTATTAAACCTGTTGCTTCTGCTTCAGAGGTTATTCTTAAACTAGGTGGTCGGTTGAACTGCTAATTACGACGGAGATTCCACCGTAATCTAATTTTATAATAGCATCAAATTGCCTTTTTTTAAAATTATTTTTATTCCTCTCCTTGTATTTTTAACTAATTTTGGAATGTACTAATCAATATAGAGTTCTGAAAACAATAATAATAATAATAAATACTTTATTGCTTTAAAAAAAAATCTAATAAGAATTAACAAATAAGAAACAGATTTAGAGCAATTGGCGATCTTATCACTGGCAATCATTTTTTAGTAATTGGAATGGTATATATTGTATAACTCTGTCTGGGATCATCACCTTTTTGGGATAAAGATTCAATTCCTTAATTAACCCGGTATAGAAAAGGCGCTATCTGCAGACATTTTTATATGGTAGTGGTTGTATTGGGCGATTTGGAAGCTTTGGACATGTTCTTCTTCTTTTATTAATTGCTTCAGATATCTATTAAAGACAATTCTGCTAATGTCTAGTATTCGGGTAGCAGCCCAAAAAGAGGTTATAAAATTTTAATTCACACATAAACGCTCATTTCATCTAAACATGTTCTTATAAAAGGAAAATTTGCCTAAAAATAATATGTTTAATGATTAAATTAATCATAGCATAGTACTAAAACTAGACGAATACTAAACAATAATTATTATCAATTTTCAATTTAACAAAACTAGTGTCCGCAAGTATACGAATTACGTTTAGATTTTAACTTCATAGGTAATAGGTGCGTTGTGGTTGTAACATAGGATCGCGTGGTAAGTTAATTGCTTATTAATTCTCCTGGAATTCGGTCTAGTTGTCTGTTTAACGGTTATTATTGACCGCTGTTCATTTGGTTCGAGCTTACAGCAGGTTTTGCTACTACAGTCTTATCTATCATATTTAAAAAAAAACATATAAGGTAAAAGGCCCAGTTATTGACACTGACCCAGTTTCTGACACTTTTTACTTTAATTTCAATTTTTAAAAAAATTGTTTCTTATATAACTTAATTAATTTTTTCAAAAGTAAAATAATTTAATTAAGTACTGATTTTATAATAGCAATAATTATAAACAAAACAAATTCATACAAAAAAAAATTATTTAAGGCCCTGAGTGACGGTCGAAGCGATTTTTCAGTTGTAGTCTAAGTTATTGACGTAAGAGTGTCCGTATATTGAATACGTGTTTTAACAGTCATGTAAGTATAAAAACATATATAATTATATATTGTATGATTAATAATAGCCTTTTCTTCGCTATAAAATATTAAAATATCATTAAGAACAATATTTTATTATTAAAATATGAGTGTCAATAACTAGGCTCAATTTTATTGGCATGTTGTAGTTATTGACACTCATAAGGCGCGGCCAACTCGATTTTTAGTGCAGGCGCGACCAACTAGATTTGCAGTTCGCGCGCAAAACGGGCTGCGCTGATGCGCGGTGTGGGCCAAATTGGCGCCAGATTAAGAAAGGAAAGAACCAGGATCGAACAGTTGACATCTCCATAAAATGTAAAAATATTTATTTAGGTTTATAGTGATTCTTTGTCTTATAATTTTCTTTAATTACAGTAGTTAATTAATGTTGAATATTTTGTAGAGTAAATAAAATATCATTTATTGTTAAAAATTGGAACTTGATAGTATGTAACCTAAAAAATAATTTTCAAATGAGTGTCAGAAACTAGGCCGTTGTTAGTGTCAGAAACTACAACAAAATAAATTTTGAGTGTCAGAAACTGGGTCTCTAAACTTTAATTTTTAAAATAAAACATTATTGATTCACATTAAATATTTTATAAGTTATCCTATGATAATCTTAGAATCACTCTTAAAGTGTCAGAAACTGGGCCCTTTACCTTATTGTTCTTTATGAAATATGAAATGTAAAACTTAATTGGGTAAAATTTGGTTGTAATTTCTGAAAATATTTTTTGAAAACGCTAATAAAATCTAAAAGAAGTGATTCGAATGTTAAACCTAATCAATGCTATTTATATCTTATCATACAATAAACAATATAAAAACACCTGGCTCTGAAACAATGGTTGTAAACAATAGTCAATAGTATAAAGCGTAACACGTGGCAAAAGAGATTGCAAATGTTCGATGACGTATTTTGCTCATTATGTACACCATCGGATGTCGGCCCGCTCGCCACAAGACATGCAACATCGGCTGATTCAAGCGCACTAACTCAATGGCCGCCCAGGGGCAGAAATCGAAGGCTGGATTATAATAGTAGTGCATAAATCTAGACAATCCAGGCGGACATATTGAACATATGTAGGGCGAGAAAAGTAGCGGTCCCGATATCGAGCCTTGAGGTATACCTTGATACAGCCGCTTTTTAGTCAAATCTATTGATTTAGTTCGATGTAAATTACAAGTTACTTTATTAATCATATCAATTATTTATAAGATTGCTTTTTATAGTATTCTGATCGCACTCGCTATATTAGGTCATTGTGTATCAAAAGCTAAATAATTTATATTAAGTTTAAAATAAAGCGCTTTATTGCTGTCCAGCGCAGCTATACCTTATCTTCCAAGGAGCTGGTATTAACTGATAATAGGTAATAAATAATATAGAGGTACAATCATGCATTGCTGACGGTTGCTCCGTACTGTATTCCACCGTTCACTAGACCACGCTGATTGTTAACTAGAATGGGTGAAGGTTTTAGTATGCTGTGTCTATTAGATCTTGTTTTTAAGCTTAACACTCTGTTGGCAAATCGGTCTGTATTTATTGTTTATTTAACTAAGAAGTGACAATTGTTTTAACAGAAATAGGAAATAAATATTGTAATTATTAAAAGCGTCCACGAACACTGAAGCTTTGAGCTTTTGTTTATTAGATGTCCGTATAGCGTAATAAAAATTTATAAATGGTATTATATTTGTGTAATATCACGACATCGTGTCATAGGTTTCAAATCCTAAACAAACGATTGCTTTTTATAATGTTACATGAGACGATATTGATTTTATTAAATGTAATACTAAAAAAAAATGTTGTGAACAGGCATCTAACTTATGTATTCCTAATTATTATTAGAAACAAATTAAGGCACTAATAAATAAATACAATATTAGGACACTTAGACCTGATTTATTATTTTTTTACTTCAATTTCTTTTTAAATTATATATTTTATTATCTGATCGGGAATAGAACCCAAGACATGGGTTGTATCGGCCTACAATAGCAATGTGCTCATGTATCGATAATCATACAAAAAAGAAGCGATAACTCAGTGTGGTGACGCACGCAAATCAGGTGAACTCTCAGCCATGACGGGTCCGTCACGCGTGTGACACATCATCCATCACGCGGCATGTCTTCGCCTCGTTTTTTCTGTAAAATCACTTCAGTTCCTTAGGGTTAGAAGCTTAGACTTTGACAGTTGCGTGGGGTCGCGATCGTTCTTAATTTGAATATTAGTGTAGATTTATTTACGAAGGTTTGTTTTTATTATATCTATAAGTATTCATATCATAGATAGCATTTGCGATTATTCGCACAAAATACTTTATGCGGGTAACCGACAGTGACGTTTTGGCACTCTTACAATCGCGGCGACATTTTTTTTTTAATTTTTGTAACTTAAGTCAATTCTTAACACTAGAACTGCTAACCGGTTTCAAAAATTCTTCACAAGACTTTTATATACAACCCTACTCGTTATTTTTTGTAAACGATTGTATTTTTTACAATTCTACAATCAATTTATTGAATTATATTTAATACTTTGTACGCACAAGTCATCCGGTCATTTTGACCGGTTTGTAAAAATAGGTCATATTGACCGGCTCGTAGTTCTATTGTTAAATACTAGATAAATACTATTCCTCTAAAAATTAAAAAAAAAAACTTAAATTGACTAACAATAACATATAATAAATATACGCAATCTAATACAGGATGATACGAGATGAATGTTAGCACTAAATTGAATCACCCAGTATATATTTTAAATTAGGATTTTATTGGTCCAAGTAATAATAATAATAAAGTATGATGGCTTTCTGAGACGCCTCAACGGATAGTTGCGCTAAGACGTCTGCAATGCAGCAATTACAAAACAACGTTGAAATCCATAAAAAGTAAAGTTATTGGCAAAACTACGTTATTTACCAATAGGGCATAAAATAAACAACACGACTACACAACTCCAGTAATTACGAGCGAAGGCAGCCGATAACTATGTAGCCTCCACTCCGGGTATTGATTAAAAAAGAAACATAAATTAGCGAATTTTAGGGGGAAGTCCCGTCGCTGTTGTCAAAAAAGTTTTATAAGTGTTTATATGTACGTGTGCCTTCCCCCCTTTTCTTCGTCTCCCCCCGCCGTCCTGACACCCTTTCGCGTATACCCACATTCGTAAAGCACCCATTGTACACTGAGAGGCGAGATTGCTTGATTGAATTTGTTTTTTTAATTAGAGAAATAAATATTAAATTTTATTGCTTTTTACAATTTCCGATCATCGGGGCAATTTAATTCAACGGGTTCAGTTCCTCAATAACTCTTTAAATATTAAGTATATTGTAAATTATTTTTGTTTTTTCTTTATACTAAATTAATAAACTCGAGACATCCATTGGGGATTTTTTTCTAAAATTACTTGCTAAATACTACTGGCATACTACTCCCACAACCAATTAAAACTTACAAAGACATTACAAAAATAAATAAATAAATTCACAAATATTTTTAGTAATAATGTTTATAATGCCTAGTGTGGGACCATCGAAAACTATATATTAATTCATATTATTCATAAATAGATAAATAAATAAATAAAATAAATAAATAGCACACATAAGGGAATACATATCAAAAAGCTGCACTATCTCAAAATTAGAAAAAGTAATGTTCATATCAACTGACTGTACACTGACATACAAGTACATGTAAATTAAACACCACCGCACACAGCTACGCACACAAATAAAAATGTGAAGAAACACCCGCGAGAGGAAGAATGTATTAAGAAAGCCAGACAGGGACAACTTTCTAATTAACTTCGCAAGAGGGAGCGAGATGGAGAATCTCGACACGCTAATTAAGAATACAAGAAGAAAGAAGACGCGTATTACGTACGAAAAATGTACATGTGTGCGTTTATTTCTTCGTGTTGGTCGCTTCAGTTTATATTGGCGAAGTACATAATAGGTTTTGGAGGTAGTTAACTACTGAGTTAGTGAATAACGCTCTAATAGAGAGGATTTCAAACAACTTAGATTCATACCGTTCTTGGCAAATAACTTTTTTTAAACACTTTATTCGCCTTTATACTGACCACACGAAAAAGACTCTTTACAATTAAACTTTATTTACTTTTATTTATTTATTCATTGACAAACAGGACTTCACGACTAGACTTGGAATTAATCAATTACACTACGAACCATTACAATCCAATCGTAGGCCCCATGCACAGTGACACTGCATGTGCTACCATTAGAACGAACAACGTTACACTTACACTAATCTTCAAACATATGTTAAAAACTCATTAAAACTATTTGCACTTAACTACTGAATGCAATTTAGTAATAATAAATGACCTGCTAGACCCAAATCGCTTCAGGTGTTTTGTTGAAAGATTTATATTGAATTGAAATAGCTAAAATGTTTTGGCGGAAAAATTTGTCCGCTCAACTTCTGAGAGTTTGTCTATTTAAAGGAAAAAAGTTTGCCGACTTCGAGGAAACTAACTTTCGTTCACTGAAGAGTTTTATGACGTTTCTTTGGTTTGTTATGTAGTGACCAAATTTGCTAAGTACTCGGGAGTTCATGGACCCCCGCATGACTATATATGACTATATATATAATATATAAATAGATTAATAAAGAAATTAGAGTAAAATCTTTCAATTGTAAAACACGTCGTACCACGTAGAGTAGAAATGACGAACTAAAACATATTAGTCCGTTGGACATAATCGCTTCTCAATTCAATTACTTTAATTTTTTTATATGACGAGTGTTTTTTTCTTACATTAATAACAATAATTAAATTAAAATACTACGCAACCACTTTGGATTAAAATAACTAAATTGAATCTAATAGTAAGGCACATATAATGATTAAAAAATGTTAATGTATCACGTATCTACTGTTAAGATGCTATGAAATAGAAACAACATTATGAAATTTTCTGACCATTTTACGTCAATTGTTTTATTCAATTGTTTTTAATATGATTCTCCATTAAAAAGTTAAACAGTACAATTATACACATATAATAAATCACGATATCGGAGTGATATTTACCTAAATCGGCACGATATACTATAATAGTAACCTTGTCAAATAAAGGTAATTTTACTTCAAGGCTGTACCAGTAAATAGTGGAGGTATAGTCATTTAAAAATTAAGACCGACTTCTTTATTCGCTAGCCATAAGGTTTATTTTGGAGGGACATTCGTTATATCAGTTAGAATACACTATTATTATGTTATCACGAGTTTAGCATTAATAGATTAATTGTATAATTAATCATATTTGATGTTTTAATATCAATTTTAAGATTCAAAAGTGTAGCGTTGCATTTTCATAACTTTTATCAAATAAAGTCATAGATAGTATTTATTACGGTATTATTATACCGTCTTACATTTTCCATATATGATGTTATGAAAGGATTTAGAAATAAAGCATGAACTACACACGTAGATTAAGATTTACTGTTAGTTGTTTAAAATTTCTAGTTTTATTGAAACTTTATGTTATTTTTGGATAGATAATTAAAATCGAAATGTTAATTTTTCCCTTTCTAAGAAGCAAAAATAATAAAATAATTAATGTAACGAAAAACAGGGATGAAGACGCTACACGAGCGAAAGGGGAAACCGGGGTCTTTTGGGCGGTTTTCTAACACCCCCCTAAAAATTTAATTCATCACGCCGCTTCACGGAGAAGATATGTCTCCTTCTTACTTGCTGTCCCTTCCCCCTTTCTTCCGCCATTCTTTCCTTTCTTCGAAGGTTTTTCGTGGATCGGAACAACGCACATGCTACAATTAAAACGTAACAACTACCTGCACGTTTCAAACTAACTTATCTCTTATTTTTTAGTTTCTAAAGTAAATTTTCGTTTGAATATTTTAAGTCTTATATTGTTTATCGTGTAAAATATAATATAGGTCGTCCTACTCGTTCGCAATGGGAGCTTAAAACAAATAAACGTGCGACGCTACACAGAGATAAGATTTTGTTGGTCGTTTCGAAGTAATCATTAAGGGCGATATATATTTGTGTTCTCCACTGAATATTTGACAGGATTTTATAACATACAATCTGGACGATGCATATTCGTTTCTTCGAGTCAAATAGCGATTTGGTTTCTTATATATACTCAAGCTTAATCAGTTAGGCATAGTATAATCAGATGTCGGACTACAATAAGAAAAGTAATTATTCAAGATTTACGTATATGGGAGCGAAAATACCTTTTTTTTGTCTATATTGGACAAGTTTTTAGTGGAAAGTGTGCGTTCTACTCCCTCTATTTTATATTAAATTCAAAAAAGAGAAAAAGGTGTTATCATAAAACAATAAAAGTAATTGTTTTATGAATTATCAAAAACACGATTCCAATCTAAAATATGTGTTTAAACGTAAACAAAATCCATCTAAAATGTAATCAATCAGTCGGGTGGGGTTCATTCACGCCGGGTGGTATAGCATGCAAGCACGCATGCATATGCACGCGTTACCGGAAATTTGGGTATATTCTAGAAATACAATTACAGATTCAAATAAAGAACATGCGTGGGAAAATTGGGAAATTTGGGAAAAAATCTTCCTCCTATTGTAAAAGTCTATCATTTCCCTATGATAGTTGTAGACATCTTCCCGCTCATGGAATTAGAAGGAATCCACGGTTTAAGTCAAGTGAAGTATAGCAATAAAAATATGAATAATTGTAATTAGAAATTGAAAAATTCAACTGTTTTAACAATAAATTCACATTTGAATTATACAAAGGCACAAAAAAAGATATTTATTGCCAAACAAATGAATATAAGAGTGTTGGTAACACATGCGTGTGTGGATAATCGATAAAAACAAAACAAAAGAGCACCCCTAACGAATGTAAAAACTAAAAATCGATATGAAGAAGTGTCATTAAAGAACCCTAAAATTAAATGCTGTAGGGGTTACACACACATGCGCGTATTAATGAAGTATTATAGGTACAACATGCGGAGAGAGCATTAGAAAAAGTTTGTTTTTAAATTCTATTTGGAATCTCATATTTTAAATTCGTTGTGGAGAATTGCATAAATATTACATACAGTAGTCTGAGATGTGTGCTGAGACTGTCTGAAACTTAATAAGATAGTAGGTACATCTAATGATTTCTGACATCGAAGACTGACCGATGTATGACAGGACTTTGTTAGATCTAATAAGAAAGAGTGAAAGTGGAGGAACCGCAAGCCATTCTGTCTGCGGTTAGAATATATGTTAAACAAAATTCATATAAGAAATATTAGCACATATTTTATTATCTAGGGTTTCCTTTCTCCTATGACCTTGTCCTGGGGTAATAACTGTCTGGGGTATTTACTTTAGTAAAAAGTTACGTAAAGTAAGAAATTGTTTATAAGAGCATACATATTAATGGTTTATGTGGTTGTAGTATTGATTATATTTTACATATAGGATGTATAAAAAATGTATGAAGTATGAAATGAAAGTAATTTTTAGCAGCTCATTTTAAATTAAATAAAGACATCTTAAATTAATAAAAAATTAAAATAACAGCAAATGTAATTAAACAATAAAATGACAGTAGCGCAGTAATCGCCAATCGCATGATCAAGAGCGGTTTTAGAAGATTTGTAGCCAATAAAAATGGACAGTCGATTGTATATTAAAAACGTATTTATTTTAATAAACATGCTTTATAGTTATTTTATGACGCACAATTAAACAGTTGAAATCGCGAACGGTTTACGGCCAATAAAGTGCACGCAACATTTAAGTGCCAACAAAATTATAAATTACGCACACAAGCACACATTAACGCACACAAACACACACGACACACATGCATATATTAGACAGCGTAAGGCGGCGATGAGTTTTTAAAGTTTTTAAGGGTTCGCCGAAGATTGCGTGCGTTGATTACCGTCCCTCACCCCTCCCGGTCCCCTTAAGGGCCGAATGCCACCCTCGTGTGTGGAGGCCACGAGAGGAGCTGCGGGTGGAATTGCCGAAAACACACCGCTGGCCTCCCTTTTTTAAGAAGGGAAAATTAAAACTCTAACTTGTGATATCACGGTGTTGATATTTTAAGATTGTCAACTGTTTATGTGGATTTACATTTTTTCTTGTACGTTATTAAATCATTCAATCAACCATATAATTTATATATATTATATTTCCAATACACACATTGCCAAAATGTTTAAGTAAAACAAATTAACATATCTCTAGTTATTAATTCAATTATAATTGTTTAAATATATATTTTTAAAAACTAATCACAAAATATCAAGACATATTGAAGATCAACTAACCGCGTCCCATCACCTCAACATAACCCAAACGACGTATGCGACTCGCGACAGACATCCGCTCATTTATTTGCGCGAGCCTCCATCGATCCGCGAGACAAAAGCTACCGGCACCGTCGATAAACGAATTAGGGAAATAGGAGATTTTTTATCTGGGGCAACCGAGGGGGGATCACGCGCAAATCCCCCCCTTCCACGCGTCGTAAAACGCAAGCGGCTCCTTAATACTTTCTTATGCAAAGTCCCTCCTGTACTGATAATTAGGTAAAGGTATCTTGGATAACGGGAACCAATCTTATCTGGAGCTGTGAGAAATTGTACTTCGTGACAGAAGCCCCTTTATTTAGTGTTTCCTGTACACTTTAGTTATGTTTTGTTAAGTTATTTTTAATTTTGATTTATATGTTTATAGATAGCGTCTATGCACTATACCGTCTATTAGTATTCATGTTTTTTTATATCAATCCAATACTTATCAAGTATGTAACCGTATTTAACACGCTTTTATTAGCTTCAGTTGTATGTATGTATGTATGTAACGGAATCTTTGAGCATAATTTTCGCCAATTTCCAGAAGTCTGATTAATTTGAATCTTTGCATATCTTTGAATCGATGACAATGCAATAATTTAATGACAGTTTCCCATTATCCTTATTAGGACCGCCAGGATTTATAAATTCTTTTATAGATCCTGTGTAGTGGAGTAAAAGAGATAAAGCTAGCGCGCCTGTTTTTTTTTAGTTTTGGAAACTATTTAATTATTTATAGTAATACCTAATATTCTCTATGAAAAATAATAATCTCATATTTATTTTGACCGACAATTGAACAATGGGCCTCTTTGTAATTAGCTACTACTTAATAGAGGCTAGAGTGTGACGTTTTTTTAAATTTGTTTATAACAATATCCGAATTAGGATCTCGCTCACATGTAACATGTACTTAGCGATAGATAGGGTTAATAATTAATGAAAACATTAATCACAGATCGGTGACATTACGGAAGAAAGCTCCCCTGATTGCAAGTGTGCCACTGTCTAATAATTCAAATGTTGTCGCGAGTTAAGACTTGTGGGTGTAAGTATTTTCTGATGTATTTTAGACACTTGCTTGCAATAAGATCGATTGCGTGCTGTTATAACAATCGACGTAGGTACTAATTGCCAGAGTGGAGTAAGTAAAACTTTTTTTATAGTAATTAATTCTTATAGGAATAAACGACGTTGGTATTACGTAAGTATTAGTTTAAAATGTTTAAAAATTATTGTAACAATTTAATTTTTTAATCTTTGCATCTTTTTGTGTTTGTATAAAAATGAATAAAGTATTTTCTTAGATAATTCGTAAAGTATTACGTTTAAATCTATCACAAAAGCTCTAGAATCAGCGTGGTTGAAACTTGAAGTCGGATTAAAAGAAACCAAAATAAACACGTTCATAAACCGCAAAAGTATTTTAGTGACAATATGTATAGTACACATATTTAATTATAGATATGTAAAATGAACTTTATTAGGGCGTCACTAACAAAGGACAGATCGATGCTTGTCAAACAATAAATGTCACGTCCATTCCCTTGTTGAATTTTTCCCGAAAATCATCCCCCCTTGTGAGGTGTTCGCCTGGAACCGTTGTGTTAAATATACCCATACCTTGATATATGATATTATGAAAATGCAAATTAGATAAGTGATGTAAATTACTTTCTTTATCAAATGCATTGATTAATAGTATTGTTCATTGGGTTTTAATGATATTTTAAGAATCATATATAAACGTATGTTTATGTATATAGGTAAGTTATTATTAGAGATGTTCCGACTAGTCGGCGACTAATCGGTAAAAAGCGCCGACTATCCGGCTTCTTACTTTGTGTCTATTTCTCAATAAAATGTATGTGTTACTTCCTTGTAAAGAAAACATATTGATGACATTTATCAAACAAAATTAGTATCTTAATTAAAAAACAAATCAACATAATATTTAATGACATATATTGCAATACTGCGTGATGATATTTGAAACTATCGTCAAACTAGTGAGCTGTAAAACTCAAAAAACTTTTTTTGTTTTTTATATTTGTCCTCATGTTAGTGACTGAAATTGCAGCGAATCAGCTGTAAACGAAGCGTCACGGGAATCCCCTAAACCGTAGTCGGCTTGGCCGATTAATAGGCCGACTAGTCGGCTTATTTACAACCGACTAATCGGCTAGTCGGCTAGTCGGCCAAAGTCATAATCGGCGCATCTCTAGTTATTATATTACCGATCCAGTTTGTACCAACGTAAATCTATTAAATGTACTTTGGTCTTTTGAGTGTTTATAATATAAGACAATCATATTCTACATTTGTTATTCATTAATTTTGTTTGTAAAATCTTCAATCCCTAATATCTTGCTTTAATAAATGCATCTACTATAAAAGTTATTTGCAATGACCAAAAAAGTCTTGAAGCAATTTCCTAAAAACGCACAACAACAACGTCGTAATTTTTTCCATAACATAAATAGTCTGAGTGTGAAAAACAGCCTTTGAGATATTATCCAATTTGTCAATAAATAGTCCTATACTCGAGGAAACAATAAATGTCGAATCGATCCCCTACACGCCCATCCTATTGATGTTAAACAGGAAATTTCGAATATTAACCTTGTGACACACTGCAAGCTATAAAATACATCAGTAATCTATCATAATCATAATAAACCATGTGCGTTCCTTTGCGTATCATTGCATGCCATGGTCAGTTTCGTACATTACAATTGTTATGCAAGTAGTACATGTGTTGAAAGACAGTAAGCTATTTAATATATGTGTGTTATGTAGCTTGCAATGGAATAGATGGTTAATAACCCGCGAAAACGCTAAATCATCGTGTTGAATGCCAAGTGTGTGAAAACAGAGGTGAGAAAAATATGAATACACCCTAAGGAACTGATTCTATCATTTTAAACGACTGAAGTGTAACGTTGGGGAGACGATATTCTATTCTTTTTTAAGAAGCATAATATTTATATTTATACTAGAAATGTGTTATTAATTTTAGTGTGCAATTATTTATGTACATGTAAAAATAAATAATAATATTAAAAATGATTTTGAAAAAAATGTAAGGTACAATAAATTACATGCGAGCATTACCTTCTTCATAATCTCCGCTTAAATCCTGACATAATTTAGTAAAGGAAAAATTCTAAAAGAAAATGTAATAAACGTCCCCCCATGCGTGCCATACACCGTCCTACCTATACTTAGCGAGTTACACCCTAAATTAATAGCATCCTAACAAAAAAATTCGGCCCCCCTATCTTATGGCTAAAAAGGGGGGTTCATTTGCATATATGGTGTCCCCCCTTGGCACCCCAAGAAGCCGTCGTGGATGTATTTTTAATTTCATTCTTATCCCAGTGCTTAAATCATGAGAGCGGCCATGCGTGCGGGGGTGTCGCCCCCCGTGGTGGTCGCACTCATTTCGCAACCCCCTACAACGCCGTTAGCTTGCGTCATACGTCGCTAACCACGTACAGAGTAAAAAGAAAAGAAATCTTAATAAGTTTGTTAGGGTGCGAAAGGTATATATGGATAAGCCTTGATGGTCAGCTGCTTACACTGCGAACACAATATTGCTGACCTATTTTGAGATATTTATGTAATCTAATTGGTCAATGTATTTTACTGTTAGATGTACCATGATTTGTATTGTATGATCCCAACACACACACATACACACACACGTCATAATTTTTTTAAAGTTTTTGAAAACTAAAATAATAATAATCGTTATTAAATCATATATTCGTCATTTAATTTAAAAAATAATAAATTGATTAATTTTCTCAAATGTCACTGTAGAATTGAAGAATAGAAAACACGTGTGACTAATTAAAAATCAATATTGTATCCATATAATTCTTTAGTCGTCCTTTTAAGCACCCACCTCCAAAAAACAAGCGTCGTCATTTGGGTGAGCAAATTTCGTGGAAGTTTCCGCTCTTCCTATACTACTCTTAAAAATTTATGTTTGTATGTTGAAGAGGGGTCGAAGTTTAATGAAACTTCCATACTAATTATTGACTACTACTTTTTATGCCAACCCTATTTGGTTTGCTTTATAAAAGTAACGACAGAAAAAACATTTCACTTTAAATTCATATTATATGTTTATAGATGGAGTAATAAATAATACAATAAGTATAAATCAAGAAGGACAAAAAAAACTGTGACTCGATTAGCAAAGATAAAGAAAAACCGCAATGTTTATAATCGCATCAGCAAACTTGGAATTGTTCACTTAATTATTGATAGAATGAAACTTTTATCAAAACTTCAGGAGCAGAAGCCAAAAATTATTTCAAAGCTACGAAACCCTTCATAATGCCTGCGAAAATATTAAAACAAAGGCAAGGTGCCCACCCCGCGACTTGCGCCTACGGGACGACATTTTCCCAATAATATGGCTATAGAGTTGTTTTATACTCTTCTTTCTAATTGTAATTAAAATATAATGTAAATATGTAGTAGTTAAATATTTAAATGACTTACCAATACCAATCAATAATTGTTTTATAATGAGCAATTGAATTGAAATTTTACAATATAAACACGGGATTAAACAATTATAATTTGTTTAACATCAATTTAAGCAGTAAAACGTTATATTTTGGGCAGTCGTTGTGTTGAGTAGTTGATGAGGTCCTTTAGGGTTAGGTTTCAAATGTGTCTGTTATTCATGACGCTTTCATAATATCTGAAAGTGGCACTTCCCTGTAATTACACGCATGCCAGCAGTCTTTCATATAGTTTCACTTTATGGATATGGACTATGGATTAAATCAATGATAGCACAATAAGGGCGTAAATAGTAACTCTATATAAATCATCAAGTCTCAAAGAAGTCCTCTCGGGTGGTGATTAATAAATTCTACGTATCTCCCCGACGGTTTAATCGTTGGCTGGCAACATTTTTACCCAATTTTTGGGTACGTCCTCCGCCCCGCACCCCGCACGTCCTAACTTCACCCAGCCCACCCCTTTCTTTTCGTTAAGATAAATTATACCACGATCAGGATAAGAGTGTAGGTTCAAATTGCTGTCTTTAAAATTCAAGGCTTTTCTATCTAAATATTTATGTGGATATTTCGGCCGGTTATTGTATTCGTTTGCTTCGGGTGGAGATTTTCACAATTGTTCCGTTTTATTGTTAGCTATTTGTTATATTTTCCTGTTTTGTGTACTATGGCGTCTTGCCCGTTGATTGTTTAATGATTTTCTTTGATGATTTTCTAGTTTAATTGTGTTTAAAACAGCGTTCTTATTATAATTTGAATTTGGAATAATTCATATTTATATTATTCTATTTTTGAAATTACGATCATTGAAAAAATCAGACCTAGATTTAAAAAAAAACGCGTTTCTGTTTAGTATGCGGCGGCATACTTCAAAAGAAAACATGGAAGGGATCCAATGTTAGCTTTACAAGTTACTTGACATGTGAAATGGCAAAGCAAACTCGAACGCCACGACACCGACACTTAATTTCTTTTTTTCTCACCCTTAAATAAAAGAAAAATACACGTATTCTTGACTCGTTTTCTTATTTTTTATTTTATTAAAAAACATTTTCTGCTTTGAATATTTTTTACATTATAATAGATAGATAATAGAGATTAATGTTTGGATTAGCATTACACGTGAGTTGACCTAGTCGCGTTTCAGTATCAGACCTGCCTTAAAAATTATATAATAACAATAAATAAAAATAAAATAAACGCCTCAGTGGGCAGTCAGACTAAAATATTTTTAAACTTTTATTTTATTAAACCAATTTGTCATTAATAGAAATCTATATGGATTTATTTACAACTAAACCGACTTCAAATGACTTTGTAGGTACAGCAGTTTTTCGTGCCTAATTGGGTGGACAAGGGTAAAATGATAGGGTTGCAACAAAATGCAATTTATATGCATTCTACCTTAAACAAAATCATTTGTATTAACGATATATTATTGTTTATTTATTAAATCAGAATAAATTAAACAATTGAATTAATATAAGAATAAATAAATATAACAATTGGCCAGTATTATAATCAACACTAAGTCGGTCAAGTCAAAACTAAAATATCCAATATTTTTGGTGGAAGCAGGAATCATATATTTTAAATTGAAGACCAATTACGTAGGTCTGATATTTTATGTTCGTGTCATAAAGAATTATTATTAGTAAATAATAATATGTATGTACCCTCAAGAATGATTAAATTATGTAATAATATAATTTAAAAAAACTATCCATTAATAGTTGTATGGATGTATATAGTTTGCTTTGACGGATTGTCATATCGACAATATCAATACAGTAATACCCCGCTTTACGCGAACCCGTTATGCGCGGTTTCACTATAACGCGAAATTCAAATTTATTATTAAATTACGCGAAAGAGTGCGTATAAACATAATGTAGTCATTCAACTTCTCTATGGTCGCGGGAATTTCAGTTAACGCGATTTTTTCCGGAACGTATCCCTCGCGTAAAGCGGGGCATCACTGTAATAATAATGGCAATAAAAAAATTGAATTCACTTACTACCTCCAAATGCCAAATTATTTTTTAAGTCTATAAAACCAAATAAATGAATTGATAACCCTAAACGGAAGCGGTTTAAGTTTCGAATACGTTTTGTTATAGGACTGGGCATTGCAATGAGTTGTATTTTTTTACTGAGAAATAGAGCGATATGCTCCTATTACTTTACAAATTGCTTGTTAGCGGGTCTTTTATTTTTATTTCTATTTCTTATGACTACTTCTTTCTACTTATTATACCTATTTATATTTCAAATATGCAACTTAAACTAAACAAACGTCTAACTAAGTCAATTGAATTGTTTTCTTTTTATCTTAAAAGACGGGAAGAACTCGCGTCTCTAATCTACCCCATAATGAATCCCGAACGCACGTAATTACCGGCAACACGGAAAAATCTAATCTCCCCACACACATACATATAGCAAATTGTACTTAATGTTGCCATCCGAAAGAAAATTGCGTAGAACCCACACACACACTCTGACAATATTTAATAAATTAAAACAGTCCCCTGATATAATAGGTATATGCCTTCGCCATGTGTCGGTATTGTAAAGTCTTAAAAATGAGCGGCCGGAATCTTGAGTGGGAGGACCACCCGATGTCCCATCTGCCCCCTGACGTCGGGGTGCGGTGCTATGCGCAAACGCGTTTTTCGCCTTACTGCTTCTTATTGTACGTTGTTTTGCTTCAATGTTCGGTTAGCGATAAAGCTTGCTTAATGTTATTTTGGGAAATTAATTTTTTGTTCGTGCGACCGAGCGATTTTTCAAAATCTATTAATACATTATAAGCCAGCCTATTTAATAATATACTATATTTTAGGCATACCTTGAAGTTTAAAGTCAGCTGTAAAGCTTTCGAAGTAAGCCGAATAAAGTATTAAAATTAATGGTAGTTAATTAGTATTTTTTATTATTATCCTAAGAAAGATTTTTAATAAAAAAACACTAATACAAAAAATTAAATTTCTAAATAAATTTATCTACAATCTATTGATATAGATTAAAAAAAAATTGATTCTTTTGTTTTGTTACAAAATTAAAAAACAAATATACTTCGGTTGCTTTTTAAGAAAATATAAAGTAACGTAGGACAGATGTGGGGAGATTTTTCTTGAGCACGTGGCCTGTGACAGAGGGGTTGCGAGGGGGGAATTTTAAATGGCATACTATCCAAGGTATGTGCCTTAATATATATTAATGTGTGGGTAATGAAACGGACGAGGAATACTAATCATACAAGAAGCCGTGTCACTGTGTGCGTTCTTTTTATATTATAATTAAATTTGCATTCTGTATGGATGCTAGTATTCAACCCGCAATGTACATGAAAATACTTGTGCATTCATAAGAACTATAAGAAAAATAATACAATAGTAGCAATTGTACATTTTGGGCTTAGGGCAGTCATTTCTTCATACAACAATGACAGCTTAGTATCCAAAACTATTATATTTGTGGTATCAAGCGGTGTATGGAATGTACGTCCCATAGTTTATAGCGTAGACATAATTATTACTTAAAAGACAATTATCTAATCTTAAACGGCCAGCAGTATTGTCCTCGCGCGTATTGGTGTGAATTCATTGATCGAATTAATGGATACGTATCTTTAATTAAGAGTCATAATAACAGCCATCTTTCGAAAAACATTTTACATCAAAAGTTTAACAGCTTTAAAGACCCAAGCAATAAATTTCAGTTGGCTTAATATCCCCAAAAACAATCGTGACATTCCCTGTGGACCAGCGTCGTCCATAAAGCAAAAGTGACGGCTCTAATACGATCACTCCTCTAATTATTCCCTTTAATTCCCAAAAATTCCATCCGGAGAAGACGTCCCTTAACCCATTAGCAGAAAGTCTTCAAAACTCGCACTTTTCAACGAACGCGATCGTTCCAAAGACCACTTACTTCTAGATGTGACTTATATTTCATTAAAAAGGATTGAATTTGTATAACAAATAATACCTGCTACTTAAGACTGACGACAGTTGAAAGTTTCATGTAATAATAATAATAATAAGAATAATAATAAATACAACGTTGGGTCAACACAGCAATATGACTCTAAACAATTAATTTTTTTTATATAACAATATTTATACACTCATAAATAATACAAAAAAATTATTTCGTTTCAATCTCAAAACCACAGAAGTCGCTGCTATGTGAGAATGTAAACTAGTCATATAGTAAAAAAAAAATTTTGAAATATATAAATGGATAGTCAATATAATTATTTATTTTAAAAAAACTGACATAGATGCTTTTTCCTACAACAAGTCAAAATACAAGAAACATCTGGATTCAAACTATCATTAGTAACTAATTGTGTTTTTTTATTATTATTATGTAACATCTATACTATGTATTTTTGTAATTTTATTAGAAGTGTTATCTATCTCTTTATCATCTTGAGCATGCCGTTTTATCCTATAATTAAAATTTCATTTACTTTGTATAATAGTAATCCTTTTTATAACATGTATGCTGTTGTATGTATTATAAATCGGTTAATAAAATGTTTACTGTCTCTAGATTCAAAATAAGAATACAAATTGATTACAGGAAATTATAAAGAGCATTGGTAATTGTCAAATTATTGCAAATGAAATTGAATTAAAGTTTTAGTGACGGATGCGAATACAAAACGTGTTTCATGTTTCGTGTTTCATGGCAATGCATACATCTGTTAATATTCTTTCTCTTAGAGACAATCTTTAAACAGTGAAAAAATACGTTTTTACTCTAAGGGGAGCCTACATTTGGTTTAAAGTTTTTGGGAAGAAAAAAAAAGTTAGCAAAATCTTTTCACGCGTCAACGAGGTCGGAGAAAATCTTCAGCGATAACGTAGGGTGGATCACGTTAGCGTTTTTTTTGGTGTAAAAAAGAAATCTTTAGAGACTTCTGCTAAATGGGTTCCCTTAAATAGTTTTATTTTAGAAAACTTTTGTTAATTCACAATTTACAAATTGATTGATGGATATTAGATCATTCTGTCATCCCGAGATGGTTCTCCGACCAAGTGTAGTCAGGGGGGCTACTCAGGCGCACTTCGGACGAAAATACGGACGTTTCCTACTCAGGAACACTTACATAATCATTCACGAAATTACGAATTTGACAGCGACGTCACATTTGACAGGACTTTTTACGGGCTTATGTGTCAAAATTCACATAAACTATAGAAGTGACAGCCGTATCACGAAACTTCGGGTATGCCTGAGTAGCCCCCCATGGACTAGATCACTCGAGGTTGACTTATTTCGATAGTTTGGTCACTTTATATGTATCGTTATCAACCCTGATGGTACAGGCTTCTTTAAGCAGGTATGGTGGAGTATATGACATTTATATGTGGTGGCTGTAGTATCCACTCCTGGACCTGGACTCCTGGATTCCAGATTAATATCATGCTGTGAATGGACACATAAAACTTCTATAAAAATCCTTTATAGCTTAATGCGGAGTTGGCAAAGATTTTCTCAAGCTTAAACTATATTCAAAATTACTTAGGATAAGTGTCTGTCCCCACTAGTTAATGAATCGGCGGTAATCGTGACGCTCTAGAGACAGGGATTCGAATACGCGACCATCAGTCAAGTGGTGTGCGCTCAGATGTGCGATAGAACACGTATCTAACTGACAACTGCTTAAGAAAGTGCTCACTTTGTGTGGAGTCGCACTATTTATATTAAACAATTTTTTGTAAAATATCAACTACCCGCATAAACTAAAATGTTTGCAATTAAAAGTTAACATATATAAATTATTCAGTGTCCATATTTATTTAATAGAAGTCGATTTCCACACAATACTGACTTGAAGACGACGAGTTGCGTTAGACAATCTGTCTTGTTCAGAATGGAGGCTGTCAGCAACAGCACCTATGTTACCCTTACGTGCACGTTGTGGTACCCGTGTGTGCCTTTATTTACCTGCCAGAACGTATTTTTAAAGGTTTTTATTTATAAGTTATTTAATAATAGACTGGAAGGGTAAATAACAAGGCAAGCATAAAATTGAATATATTTGTTTTTGCTAAAATGTTACATTTTTTCATGATTACAAGAATAGACTGGCGTATTACGTATATATATATATATAAGATATATTATTTAAAGTAAAATATATATGCAAAATTATAGTTAAAATTTAATATACATTTATGTTTAAATTTAATTTGGGTAAAATTTACTAATAAATCCTTTGGTAACGTATTTAATAAAATCTAACGAAGCAATAGACACTCTTTTTTAATTATATTTGTAAACTGAAAAGGCATACCATCAAACGACACTAAGCGGCTATAAAAATAATATTAAAAAGAAATAAAATAAATGAGAAGGAATGAGAGAAATTCAGGAAAATCGCCGCGACCAATTATTTTTTGCCTCCAGAAATTCGAGACTTAACGAAATTTGAATCGCTTACCGTCGTTAGCTGTGAAATTATATAGAAAAAGCTTTGCGCGCATCTTCAAAGGCTGCCTACAACCCTTTCGGCCGCGGGCGGGGTGTTCCCGGGTTTGGGCGCGGGAGAATACGCACAGTGGTAGGTAATATAGAAAACTTGTGTTAGCCCAGTTCCGCGCCTTTGTAACATCATTTTGGTTCTTCGTGTACGTCAACTCTTTCGTTTTGATTGTTAAACATAACATTATCACATAGCTTGAAGTAAACAGTGGTTGGCAGATTGATAATGGTTACTAGCCCAGTATGCCATCCCTAGGTAGTACGACCACTCTCAAATGCATCACCCGTAAAGTGACCTAATCGCGTTTGGAATGAACTCTGCCAATTTTGACGGTGCATATTAAGGTGACATAGCCAAAGTCACTGTACGCAGACATGTGTCTGTGAGAGCAGTTGTCTCCGATCAGGTTACTGTAAGAAAATTCTAACCACGCTAGCTTAATATAAGTAACTCTTTATTATTCGTTTTTAATTTATTTACTTTTAGTAATTGGGCTCCAATAGAGCGCTTTTACTCGTCAATACAAATACAAATGTAAATGACATAAATTTATTAATTTAATAATTATCAATTTGATTTAGCTGCTGTATACTGGCATTATCCACTTACATACTAATGTTTTAATAATATTTAATAAATGTACTATGACGTAGAAGAATAGCTGCTGTATAGGGGCGTTGCATTGTCATCCTATTGTATACTGAAGGGTAAACATAAAATGACATTGGTTACTTGTCTCGTATCATAGGTACTTGGACGTATCATTACTCCTATTATACAGTAAATTCATATAAATATAACCAAATGTAATTTTTAAAAGTATCAAAACTATTAACGCGACATATAGCTTTATAATTTAAGAAGAAGAAACAGGCCATAAGAAATAAATGTAAAGAAAGAGTAGAAACGGGTACGGGCCGAGTAAAGGGTTGTGCCACCCTACCACCCCTGTCCTGTACGCACGGAGAAAATCTTTACCAGTAGGTGTTTAGTACTTTTGTGTTGGTGAAAACGTCGCCGTTTTGGTAAAAGTGGATATGTAATAAAATTCAGATTTTTATCATTAAACGACATGAAGAAACATTCTGAATAATAATGTTTTTTTTTGCTATTTTATTTCGACAATTCTTCGCCAATTCTAAATGTGCGTTTATATTAAAAAAAACACTTTAAAACATCTCATAAATAAAATTATTCATAACACCATGTAACAAACCACCACACATAACAAAATGTAATTTAATAAAAAAAAATCCAACCAAATGGCTCCACAGGAAGGACAAATTAGCATCTTTATGCTGCAAAGTTTTTAAAATTTAGTTACGTATTTTTTTTTGTAAAAATGCTACTTACCCCCATTTACTAGTAGTACGAATGAAATTTTTGCTTGCAAGATTTAAATCGGCTCGGGGTGAAAGCTAAGAAACATGTATTTAAAATGGGTAGGTAGATACATTGTTTCATTAAAGGGGTATTGGATTTTTAGAAAAGGGAGAAGAGGGCTTAAAAAGTATTCGTTACATTATTGATTGAGTTTAAGACGGTTGCGAGTAATTGTTTTTAAAATTAATCGTTATTACAGGAGTCATTACTATTATTATATGAAAACAAATGCAAACGATTCAACTTGGCTTCTGTAGTGTAGCGGGTAGTATGCTAATCTGTTACGTAAACGTTAAATAACAAAAAAATATATTCATGAATTTCTTTCTGATGCCCATACTATAGGATATCCTAATTTTATTTATTTTTTAAATATTTTTTATATACATATATGTTATTAATATAACTGTGGTAACCACTGTGTAATCTGATTTACAAATTGTTATTCACTTTTTTCTGAGTTAAAATTCAGTTTTTTTTAATTATTATTATTTTGTTAATTTTCGAACGTCTCGATCTTTCGTACATTTGATAGATTGCTGTCTTCGTTAGTCGTTAGTAAAAATTCATGATCCCGGTTGCTAACGGATCCGTTTTACATGTGACAGCTCGATTCGAAAGCCAGACTAAATTCGTGATAAGCCCACAGGTTATGATTGACGAGTTTCTCTCGCCATACGCCTTTCCGAAGTCACGGTACAGTCTAACGATGAGCAAGTGCACGCCTTTAGTGCCTATGCTAATAAACGATTTTCATTTCATTTCATAATTAAAGGTCAGGAGATTGTATATAGGAGTGTATCTATATATAAAAAAACTACCAGAGTCGATCAAATATTCCACCACAGAATCGGTCATGTTTTATATATACTAATACCTGTGTATAAAGTATGAACTTATTAATTTAATAATAAAAATGTGATATGAAGAAAATAACTGCTAGTTAGTATCTCTAGTTGGCAGTCCAGTTGTAATGACTTTTGTTGTAATGGCTATTGACCCATATTCAGATCTTGATATGAGATGAAAGAATTATAATAATATATATTTATGTGAACAAGATTTTGTGACCGATCTTTAATTTATTATAATTGTAGAAGGAATTGTCATGCTAATAAATGATTTTAGTTGCACACAATATAAAAATGGAGAACTGTAAGACAAAAGTATAAACCTAACGACCGTTTTCACCAATAAACTGTAACTAACAATAAGTTACTTTTGAAGGAATTTTTAGGATTTTTAAACAACTTTAACACTAGAACTGTCAAAAGGTCAATTTGACTGTTTTCAAAAATTCTTCACAAGACTTTTATGTAAAACCCTACTCATTATTTTTCGTAAACAATTCTATTTTTTACAATTCTACAATAAATTTATTGAATTATATTTAATACTTTGCAAGCACAAGTCATCCGGTCATATTGACTGGCTGGTAGTTCTAATTTTAAAATTTGAGTTTGGCAACAATTGAACGTCTGTGTTTTGAATATTAAAATAGTGTGTTGGTAACTATGGACATTGATTATAGTAATTGCGCAGTTATTAAATGACAATACTATTTTTGTTTACTCTACATATTAATAATAATAATCTTTATTTACTCTAAATACAAAAGCCCTATATACAATATTGCTCTATCTACAGAACTAATTCAAGTACTATTATCGCGTTGATTTCTCATTTTGCTAATCTGACGTTTCGAAAGCTTTTCAGCTATCGTAGTTGTGGTGAGATACGAATTCAAGTAATGAAAATGCAAACGCGATAATTAGCCACGAAAAATGTTCTAATTTAGTCAAATATTATTCATAAATAACCCATATATATTGACTATATAAATAGCAAATATTATATTCAAATATCACCTCAGAAATTCTTAATAGCAACGAATTATATCGAAATTCAATATCAATTAGAAAGTATCTCTTTTATTCCCATCTTGTCATTGAAGCCACCCGACACGATGTTTTAAATTAAGGGATATTTTCCATTGAGACATTCGCCCAAGATCTCATTTAAATTAAGCTTTTGAAAAAGTCTCATATACAGGGGCGGTGTACATCAAAGGGGGCGTAGGAGCGAAAGGGTAAGGTATTTTTCTTCGGGGAAAAGGGAGGTAAAATGCGTGCCTACACCTACAAGCGTATTCTTCGTATACACTTTTACAAATACACGCACAAATGCTGTATGTAAAACACTTTAAGAAGCGACGAAGAAATGCGAGAGGCTTACGTTATACAGTACGATTCTTAACAATTATTTTAAATATTTATATAATGCAGTAGGACAATGGAAATCCGCAAACCCGAAACGAACTCACAAAACTTCTAGTATCTGAAAACCTCATTAGTCTAAGCCTTATTTTTATTAATAATTGTAATATTTATTTACTAATAAACATTACAAATTAAAGGTAGTTTTGGGATGTTTTCCATGTCTTAATATTCATAGCATATGTTAAATGTTCCAAATTTGGATTCAGGGATTTAAATAATTATAAGTAAAACCATGATTATGAAGTATCGCTTAAAATTGTTCAAATTAAAAAATATACAACAATTTCAGGACATCCTATAGTCTCGTAAGAAACGGGTGGTCCGGGTAAAAAGCGAAAGGGTTGCGGAGGCGATCGCTCTCGTCTTCCCCCCTTTGACACCCCGAGAGCCCGCGAGCACCCCCTGTCCACCTAGCCTTCTTACAACCTTTTTACGGAGGAGGAGCCCCACAGAGCTTTGCGTGAACCAGAGGTGGTAATAGCGGTGTGAATAGGAATTGTCTTTTAAAACCTTTTTTCTTTTAATTTTTATGATGAAATTATTGAAGTTTAAATCTTCAAGGTCACTTTTTAGTTCGCACCGTTTTTATTAGAAAATATTATATTATTTTAAAAATTGTTGAATTTAATATTAATTTATTTATTTCATATATATTTATTTATTCCATTACCATAATGCATCTGACTGATGAATACGACGTTATTGGAATAATATTTAATAAACTGGAAACTTTAATGAATTGTAGTTTCTGAATACCGCTGCCTACGTCATAAATATATTAGTCATTTCAAATAAAAGTCTCTGACAGTGTTGTGTTATCGCTTGGAGTGACGCGAGCACGGTGGGCGGCACAGGGTGTGAGGTAATTGCAAAATAAAATTAGCCCGAACGGGTACGTGCTCAATTTACGCCTCCCAAGAACTGATTTGTTTGGCTCTCTCTCGCCTATGTATCGCCTCGGCGCTTTCCTTACTCTGTCGGCGAGTTTCTTTAGCCTATATATTATTGATCGTTTTCTTCCAGCACCATATTGTTTTACTTTCTAATGTTTCGTTTTGTTTCATTCTTTTATACAAGTCACTTCTTGTGAAATGTACATACAAACTTAAGGATATATAGATTGGTGTTATTTTGCTTGTAAATACGTCGAATTTAATAACAATGTGAATGAATGGCTAAACGGTAAATTAATTTATGTTAAAATATAAACCGGAACTTTGGAATCATTAGTAAAAACAAAAAGCAAAAGTAGAACAAACGTTAACATAATTAAGTTATATTATTTTCTGGTTCTATTATCAGCCTTACACGAGTTAAATTTTGTTCTTTCTTTTTCCAATAAACTTTCCAAAAACTTTACAAAACTGATCGGGTTAATATTTACGTAACAATATCTAAAAAAAACTTGAGCTGTGATTTCATCTGGGGAGATGTTTAAAAAGGCGACTAAAGTTGGGGGCGGTTGCCGGACGGTCGGAAGTCAATGGCTTTTTTATTTTCGCATTTTCTTTCTTTTCCGGTTGAACTTTCGCAAAGTTTTTATTTTTTTCAGTAACTTCCACGAGTGTCAGTTTGGCGTTCGTCCGCAATTTTCCGCGGTTCTCACCGATAATTGCGATCGCAGGTGCAAATATATATATATTTCAGCATTCCTTTTAGTTTCAATTTGCTAAACAGTATATGCCTAAAGTGTAATATAGCAGTGTAATACCGGAGATTTTGTGTATGATTGTGTAATCCGGCAGCCTATCTGAGCATATGTGGGTCACACACATGGCACGCCCACTGCGCACGCACGCCTACGTATTCCCACGCCCATACCTACCGTACGAGATACGTGTTCCACTTACGTGACGTATGTGTCGATACATGTGTGGGCGTGTGTGTGAAAACTGCGCATGTCGATGGGCGGGGCTTCTTTACGTGACGTATACGTGGCGTCACGTTGTAGTGTGCGCGGAACGTGACAGCATATTTATTTCTCAGCCCGTAGTCGTGTCTCCGGGCGTAACGATAAATGACTTATAATTTATTTTTACTCGAAAAAGGAAGGGTAAGGGAGGAAGCTCGAGTTCGTAATTAATGGTGGAATTGGCTATTCCGAGTATTCGGTGCTCGGTAATGAGGCGGGATTGAGATTAAAACTCACGAAAATGAGCTCCTAGAAGGATTAAGGAAAAATCTGAGTTATAAAGCCGTAACCGCTGCTCTAAAGAGTCACGACGCTTAAACTTTAGTAGTGATTTTAATGAATTAATAATTAATATTTTTTTCATTTTACTTCAGCTTTTAAATTTTAACATTAACACCGAATGAAGATGTTTTATAGTAGTCCCTTATATGGATGTCGTTGTCTAATGAGGAACCAAGAAATGCTCCCAAGCAGCATATAAGCCTATGATAATTGCAGACTCCTTACGTTTTTCCAAGCTTATCTCAAAACATAATTGCCTACTTCATCCACTTTACACTTACAAACAATAACATGATAGTAGATTTGTTACCCTTGCTATCAGTTAGTGCACAAAACAAATTGTCTTTCCTAATCTTCTAAAATCAATTATTTATAGTCACTATATTATAATTAAATTTAGTAACAAGCAAACCATATGCCACAATTGTAACAAATGATTTCGCAGCGGGACATTTAGATCCATACATCTCACGACACATAGGTTTTTATACATTATAAAGTATTTACTTTTCAAAATAACTCTAAATGAGTTGATATAAGATACAATTTAATATTCATTGGTTTATGGTAACGTTTGCTAAGTTTTGTTTAAAGGAAATTATTTGTTGGTCTATTATTATTTGACCTATTTTATTGTTCCCTTAGAGGTCAAGCAACAACAACAACAACAAATATATTTTAATCGCCTATTATTTGAACACAGGTTTAATTTATTAAATATATTATTATAGATATAAAATTATTAAAAATAAATATTTACACGTTTGTAATATTCTTATATCCTACAGGGTCTATTACAAAGGTCAAACTTTACCTGCTATAAAGGTCAAATTATCCCCGTAAAAGTGGTCCAATACTGCCAGTTGCTTGTGCAAGATGGGTGTCCATTAAACACCGTCACAGAGGCACGTGAATGTCGTGTCCTAAGAATTCAAGTAGTTAGGGTGACAGATAAACTGTCCGCAGTTGACCGAACCGGACCGTGTGGTTACTGTTATTTTGTACAGGTGTGCTTACTGATACAGAATGATTATGAAATTAAAAGCATTTATTAGTGGATAAAAGAATAATAAGTATTGACTTGTAAATGTAGTTTGGAAATGGGAATTAAAAATTAGATTAATATAAAAGTTTTTATAACAAATAAGTTGTTACATATTTAGAACATGATGTATATAATAAAATGTTATTAAATAAAATTAACATACGGAGGCGCATTGGACGCGTGTGTCCGAATAACACGCGCTGGGTTTGGTTCCATTACGAACAATTTTTTAATGACTGAAATAAAAATATAAACATATATAAAACAAAATATTATATATTATAATAATGTATTGTGATTATCTATAATAATATAATATAATAATATAAAATAAATTGATATTAGAATCAAAAAATATTGATATCTAGAATCTACACGTGAACACTGAATCGTTTTTAATTTATTACTTTTTTAATTGTTTTGGAACCATTAAGTTAAATATGTTAGAGGCGCCGGGTATATTTTTTTTACTTCAGCTAAAAATATTATTTATTTATTTATTCTAAAATATGTAATAGGTGTCTTGTGTTAAGTATGTAATTAATTGTAACAATTTTCTATTCTATAATATGTATCTCAATATGAGATAAATAAATGTCAATTGGGATTAAGTCAAATTGGGAACAAACCTAACATACTACGAGCACAGTCTATTAGTTAAATACTGCACGGTGCATTAAATATGTCCAAATTTATTACTCCTCTTATCTTAAAAGATATGATCTTACGCATGATATAATAATACGTAATAAATATTGATTTAGATATACTTGCAGGTTGATGTTCGTATTTTTATTAAATTTATGATTCTAAAATCAAATCTGTTAGAAATTGAAAAACAAAGAAACGTTGGCATTATGTTGTTTGTAGAGTTTAAAAGACGTCGTAACACGGTAATCATTAGCGAACGACTGAGCTGCATTGGTCCGTTGGGCTCACATCGTGATACATGTATGTTGAAAAAGGACAGATATATAAATATTTATTTATAAAGCCTACCTACAAAATTACATTAGAACTACATATTATAAAAAGGATTACTATTATATAAACTAAATGAACTTTTAATTATAGGATAGGACGGCATGCTCAAGGTGATAAAGGGATAGATACTACACTTCCAATAAAATTACTAAAATACATAAAAATGAAAAACGAAAACCAAATAGATGTAAGAAAGAGGGGAGAAAAAAAAAGATTCTTCCTAATATAAAACTTATATTCAACCATTTATGGCCTTAGTGTGAATGATAAATTGAAAAGGCAGCTACTTAGTAAATGTCATAATTTTTTTTATATACAGCGAATCGAAGCGAACCTATCGGTGAGGTATATAACTAAAAACATTCAGTGTAAAAAATGAATTCTTAACATTAAATCCACACTAGTTAATGTTGAAATGTCAAAAATTAGAGTAACAATGTTTAAAATGTCAAAAGTAAAGATTGCAATTTGTGGGTAAAATGTTAGTCAACATCATATAGAAAATGGTGCAATAACGTAAAACGACTGTTGTCCCATGCAATAGATTTACCCTATTAAAATAATGCTCACAATACTAATCATAGGAGTTTGCTTTGCTCGATCCTGACTCGATAAGGCTGAGATTATATCTAAGAGAGTGATGAATGGACCCGGTACAGCTACTATATCTTGCCACTGACTTTGGGAAGACTTGCGTTTGCATCTTGCATGTTTATTATTAATAATAAATGCTCTATTTGGACATTTTAACATAATAATTTAACACTAGATTTACCAGACCAGTCAAAATGACTGGTTTTGCAAGATCAAATTAAAATTCCTACTGCGTGTAACATTTTCTTTAATTCTTCTAATCTTCTTTAATCTATAACAGAAGAATTAGTTTTATGAATTTTATATTATTTTATATATATTTGTAACAAATATATAATTTTTTTGGTTTTGGTAGAAATAGGTATATTTAAGCTGGTAAATCTAGTGTTAAGTATATAAAAACAATCATAAAGCGTGGAGGTTAGTATTGTCTAAATTAATACATAGTCTGAAATAAGTACTTAGGGCAAATATATGATTTTTCGTACTTTTATTTCGTACTTTGCCACAATAAATCACGAAAATAATATTTAAACAGTAGTTAGTAGCATCGAAGCTAAATTTAATCAAAATAAATCGTCTAAAACCTTTTTAATTATTTCTTTAGGTGCCGAAGTAATATCGAATATTTTTGATGTTGGTTGTACCTACATCCAGCTTGGATTGATTATGTCTCTTCTGCTAATGGAAATTTTGCAAATCATCCAAGTAAATGCCTCAAGCAAAAACACTAATAGACTGCACTAGAACACGCCATAAGTCTTATGTCAAATTAACTAGATACTTTGGACACGTTTTAACAATAATAATAACGCCTGGCATTTCTATTGTTTTGTTTTTAGGGCTAAGGAATTTGTTCTGTTTGCTGTTTCCTTAGTAAAGCTTATGTTTGCGAAGTTAACTAATTTAAATGACTTTACGTGATATAACTGTTAGTGTATACGTATGTCTAAAAATACATTACGAAATTAAAATATTTTTTTTTAATTGCAATTTTTTTTTAAATGATATCAAGCAAGTTCCAAGACAACAAAATAAGAATTACGTGGTAATTTCAACACGGAAGCATTTTCCACAGTTTATCACGGACTAGGCTAAGATATGCCGGGCTGTTCAACGCTACCAGCTGCGTATGTTCACGCCGACATGCAGTGTGGGTGGTTACTTGAAAGGCATACTGCCATAAACAAGAAGTTTTATTGCTTGCATCTAAATACATATGACTGCTGTTTACTATACATATTCAATATAAGATTGCCTTAAACCTTTTTTTAGCCGGTATACGATTTTATAGATAAAAATTGGCACTACATATGTAAAAAGACAAGGTACATCCAAGTCGTATGACATCTTAATTATTATAATTGTGACATCCAATTAAAACATTTTAATTTGAATTTGGAACAAACAAAGAACACTCTATAAATACATTTTCACTTACAAATATAGTTAAGAAATAATTCAAAATGCCTCACAAGCATTACCATATGAGACAAACAATTATAGGTGTACCTACATTCTCTAGCAGTTGTTCTGTTTAAGCCATATCGGGGTGTGTTGTAAAGTTGGCCTTTTAACTGACGGTGTTAAAGGAGGCTGCGATTGCGATTGCATCTGTTATCTTAAGGTATATGATCGCATCGGTGCCTTTACGCCGTCGGCACACATCATTACCTGTGCGTCCGGCCCTATGCATAGGTCTCATTTAGGTTGCTAAAAAGTTTCTAATAAGAAGTGAACTCGTTACTTCATAGATACAAGCCTGAACATTATAAGCTATTATTACTTGAATATGTTCGTTATTATTGCTTATAATTTATAACAATAAATATTTATTATTATTTTTAAAACGAAGATAGAAAACAAGTGAATGAATAATGTAATAAATAAACAAAATAGTAGGATCCTTCTAGGTATAAATACTGACGTTCTGTGTCCTGAAGAAATTTTAAATTATTACAATATATTACAATAAAGGGGAGAAATTTGTGCAGAATTTGTTTTTATTTTATACACAGAATATATGTTTTGCTTGTGAAAATACCATAATAATATACGTATTATCTACTTTGTAAAGTTTTGCAGTTATAACAGTATTAATTATTTAGTTAAAATATCTAATAATTATCTTTTATCAGTAGGATACTCTATAAATACGTGTACAGGGGCGTAATACACAAAACGGTAACGGAGGTTGTAATTCGCTGTGCATTACAGAGTGCGGTCGAGAGTGAGAATTGTTCCCTCCAGGACATGCAGGAGGCCTTACGCAATACACTGCTTCATGTTATGAATCACTATAAACTTTGGATGTGGTATTTAGCTTCTATTAAGTGACTTGTATATATAAATAATTGTTACTTATTTGAACTAATAACCACAATGATGTGTTTTTGAAATGAGGGTTTACGTGTGAATTGAAATTTTATCTCTTATTGGGCTGCTGCTTGAACATTCGACATTGGCGAAATTGTCTTTAATAGATATCTGAGGCCATTAATAAAAGAAGAAGAAGAATAACCACAATCAGTTCTGACATATAGGTACTTTTATACAGTAGTAACTAATAACCTATTATCTGATGTTAGTTCCCACACTCCATCTAATGTAAAGCTAGTATGAAATGAAATGAAAATGGTTTATTAGCATAGACACTAAAATCGTTAGACTCTACAATGGCTTCCGAGAAGAAGAACAAGAAACTCGTCAATCATAGCCTGTACATATTTTATTTTAATTAACAAAAAGAAATATGAGACTAATATATATCGCCCAAGTTGATAAGACTCTATTCTTCTCCATAATTTCAATAATAACGTGTGTATTATTGCATCATTGTAATACTGATAGTGAATTTACACACTGGCATGGATTATATGAAACGTGAATTACGCGATGCCACTCCAGGGTATTGTATTTATGAAATGTGCTTAGATAACTTCCTTACTGCTTTTAGTTGTTTAAAACATATTATAAATATTTATTTGTTCATTTTATATGTGTTCGGTTAGCAGCAGTTATGACGATCGAGACTTAAATTGTAGTTTTATTAACAAAAATAATTCAATATTGTGTAATATATGTGTACTATAAAAAAATCTAAATTTTATATTTGATATATTTTGTTAGTTTCGAAGTTAAGAATTGGAACTCCCGTGAATGACCCAGTTAGATTCCTGAAGGAATATATATACCTAAATACATATATTCTGTTTTGTGTGTTTGTATTGTCTTGAGTCATAATTTAATTCGAGATTAATGCATAATAGGTAAAACTTATATCTAGTTTCTAAGCCGATGGAGTTTGAAAGAATATAAAGAATTGCATAAAATATAACTGTATATAATATTGCGAAAAAACAACAAAGATATAAAACCAAATAAATTATAAAAATATGGGACAATATAAATAATGATTTCATATAAATGGACGTTAAACGTATTCACTTAAGGAAGATTTATTTCTGTCCCATCTACCATATGAATTATCTTGGATTGTTCACCTTGACTGATTACCAAAGCCAAACACTTTAAACTGACGACACACGCTTGAACGAATTAGAAAAAAAATGAACAAAACGGACACCGAACTTCCAACATCAATCTACTTGCAACGAGTCCCTGTCTAACTGACATTTGCGACCCAAACATAATACTGTTAGACATAATACGAACTATAACTATATATGTCTGTATACTGTAATACACATATTATTATTAATTATCTTAAAGGGTTATAAAAGGTATACTATGTTTAAGTTATCCTTCTTCATTTTTATGACATTTAAGCTAATTTATTTCATCATATACATAATAAATTAAAAAACCGCGATTAATGTTATTACAAAATAAATCTGCATAAAATAACGTAATATGTTGATTATAAACTTAATAAAAAAACAGGGGTCACACGGACACTCCAATTAAAATTTGGGTCACAAATCGAAGGTCAAACAACATTAATAAAACCTTAGCTCAATTTATTATCCGTCGCAGCGTAGGAGGCGAGTAAAAATTAAGTATAAACACACCAACTACCGGTCGTCGGATTTGAAATTTCCGCGCTGGAGAAATGTCTGAGATTATAAGCATTGTTTGGCCTCGGGTGGCTCATCAAATGAATCCTTATTAGAATTTATACGCGTTCTTATACCGCGTAAAGCACGCGTTCGAGTCTTGATCTAGTGCTTACCGTTTTTCTTACTACTATAGCTTGGTAATTATACAGAGTGTTTATTTTATATAATTGTATGGATTTTATTTTATTATTATGTATGTTAAAACGTCTAAGTAAATAGGTTTTCTTTTAAAATTATTTAAATAGAGAGTTAGAAAGCAGCTTATTTTTTTTCTTCACTGACTGAGACAAAATACGTTTTCATATACGCATGTAGTGTGAATATTAAATATTTTTCATATTTATTTCTTCATATAAATCTTAATAAAACGGACAAATGTCAAATTGATTATATTTTATTGGAACACCATGTACAAAAATGAAGTTGATCACTTTTATTAGCTGAGGAAATATGGAAGCGCTTTCAGCAAGCAATCGCCGTGACGTACACTGGTTAGCTAACCCTAAGGCATCGTGTACGCAAAATAGGATAATTCCAAAGATAATTCAGGCTGTCATCTCACTATCAGCCTCTGGTGACGAACAGTTTTAAATTGCTCTTATAGGTTAACCTTCTATCTTAACTTGGAGGTTGTCACTTTTGATATTTTGCATGTGTTTTCTAATATTAATATTAAAACATTTATACACGTGACATCTAACATGCGCACGTCTTTTGTTTTAATGCAAGCCCGGGCCCATATTTGTTTCAATAACCTTGTACGCTGTTTGTCAAGAAAAATATTTTAGTACTTTTTCATTTTTTAGGTGTAGCGATTTATTTTTGTTCAATTTGTTGTATAATATTGACATTCGTCGTAATTCTATTTATTAAGATTTACCTTTTTTAGACTCTTAAGATTAGGTACAACTACGTGTACATATTAAGGCACAATTAGTGTCAAAGCTATTGTCTTTATTAATATCAAAATTTAAACATTTGCCACACCTAAGTAAATATCAGGTTATGTTATAGAAGATAACATCACGATGGTTCTCAGCAATCTTGAGTCCTTTCCAGTATTATAGCGAAGGTTGTTCAGTAGTCGATGGCAATGTAATAGGCGGTTTTTGTATCAAAGAGGCGGAGTCAACGAGTTCTGGTGTTGCGAAATACTAACCGTGTGATATGGCCACTGTCATTATGTTCATTTTAATCGCATTCTTTGACTACAACTCAGTCATTGCTATGTGTGTGAGAATATGCACGTAAATAACTAATTTAAATGATTTTCGCGACTTATTATCGTGGTATAGTCAATAATAACTGCTTTGGAAGCCGAGAAAAGTTTTTTAAATAGATCTAAACATTACTACATCCAGGATTGGTCGTATAACGTACAATTTTTTTACCACTCTATTACAGGAGACCTCAAAATATTAACTTAAAAATCATATGATCTTTAAATTATTCACATTGCCACATAGCCCTGTCGTAATACGGTATAGTCCGAATATGGCTACATATTTTGGGTGGGGACTAAGTCTATATGAACTAAGTTAAATGCAGAGCAATTGGTCCGGTATATGACAGGTTGATATATAGAACTATTAGTGTCACTTTGAATGAAATAGTTGCTTTGGTTGAATCAATAACTTGGTATAGTTCAGGTAAAATACGCGTGTGAAATTTGTAAACAAGTTTTATACTATACAGAGACTTATTGTTTTTGTTTTTATATCATGTTTTAGTGATTATATCATAGGTTTAAAGCTACGTTGGTATCATCCATACATTTTGAAATATATAAAACCAATAAATAGGTCATATATATTGCATGATTATCATAAGCACGGAATAGTACTTAAATACTAACTACTAACTATAGTGGCCCTGATATGATAAAATGGTGTAGCATAAATATTATAAAAATTATTACTATTCGAACTATTGTTTTGAATAACTTAATACGAAGTCACGAAGTTTATAATAACATTGAGATGTGGGCGATCGATTCTGATATTAGAATTGAAATCCATATTTATACATACGTTACAATATCTTGATATATGCATTTATTTCTGGCACTCAATGTAACTTTGGAGCTGCTCTTGGTAATTAATATATTTATCTGATGTATAATTTGCAAATTATTGCAATCTATAAAACGATTGGTACTCCAGAGCAGTGTGAAAGAGTGTACAACTTACCAGCAATAATGCAGTTGGAGTTTATATTTCGTATGATATGTCAAAACAGTATGATCTTAATACATTATAATAATAAAATAGTGGTATGGTAACTGCGTTTTGCCATAACTCGTCTACAGATACTAAGGCATACGTTCTTATTACAAATGTGCTTATTATATCAGCACGGAATGTTGGACACATGCCGTTGGCAAATCTATGTCACAAGTGTGATTTGCTTGGTGTACATATCACTCTTGATTTCTTACTCAGATTTATAGCTGTATAATGATATAGGTAATCATTAACTACTAGAATTTATTGGTTTT
Source organism: Tineola bisselliella (assembly GCA_028551675.1). Classification (NCBI taxonomy): domain Eukaryota; kingdom Metazoa; phylum Arthropoda; class Insecta; order Lepidoptera; family Tineidae; genus Tineola; species Tineola bisselliella. The sequence goes on from JAPWLS010000377.1 coordinate 135,868, forward strand.
GCTGTAATTGTATTCTGCGTGTATTTATTTTAGTCTGTGTCTACAGTTGTAGGTTGAAGGATTATGTAAAATTATGTAGATATTTTTAGCTTTGAGGAAGATTACAACCATGTATTGGTTTAAACTAGCTGTGCTACAATTTATGAGTTTTGTACGGATATGTTTAGTAAACAAACTGCTTAAATACGTAACTATTTTATTTAGCGTTTCAGAATATCTATTTAATTCACATTGTTTTTAGTCACAATTTATAGTCCTTACTTTATTACTATAATATAAAGCTATAATTCCCACTTTTTATAGACATAAAGCTAATGTAACTACACATTAAATTAGTGTTAGTTAATTAATTTATAATATATTTGACAGCTTACCTTCGTGTGTATATTTTGATTATTTTAATCCGATATATTGCAAACTTATTGTAAGTCTCATTTTCGTATACAGGCAGTCCTCGATTTACGTTGTTTCGAGTTACGTCAAACAATTTTTTGACACTATTCCTCAAGCATACGTCAATTGTTTCGATTTCCGGCATAGAAGAATTCACTTGCCGCCGTTGTTCCTCCAAACACTTCGTTGTTGCAACCAATGGATCAAGGAGTTATTGCGTCTTTTAAGGTCTCTTATCTCTGAACCTAACCCTTGGATTTTACATGTAAACATATGAAAAAATATGGCTCAACTTACGTCACTTATTTCGAGAACATGCCGTAAGTACGAAGACTGTCTGTATTAAAAAATAAACGAACATGAGTTTATAGTTGTTTTAAATTCAAGTCTTGTTAAAATAATAACACAAATACGTGTACAAATAATATTCATACATTATCCAGTACACAAAGTGGAACGATTCAATTAAATCGAATGGCTATTCCATTTCGATTATTGTGAATGAACTGTGTGTGGAATAAATAGATTTATACCACCTATAGGAATTGGTATAAATATTAATTTATCTCGTTTGTGTCCATGCGTTTTCCTGGACATTTATTTTATAGTGTCATTGAGAACCACGCCTTAGAGCATAAATGAAGATTTGTGATACGTTATTACTTAGGCATGCGATACCATCCAATGTATTCGAATCGTCTCATTAGCATTCATAATAACTAACGATAATCGGATTCGTGTCTCAAGGGTTGTGCGTTTTGCATGTGTTCAATAAAACATCGAGTTCAATTACCTTATATCGATTACTACATACATTGACATATTGACAGCGCGTCAAACTATTTATACGCTGTCAATGAAACCCGTTAGTGAGGAGTTCTGCGCATGTCATCGGAAGACTCTGAGCTGTAATTATGCTTTTCAGGCTGTCCAGGAGGCCGTGATTTACAACCACTGATCGTTCCCTTGGGGCCTCCTTTAACATAAACTTTGAGTGACCAGCTTACTGGGTAAACACTGGTATGAAGTAATAATTGTTCCTAGATTGTAGCATGTATGGTAGAATCATTACATATTGTAATGTCGGGGTGCAGGTCTAACCCGTTCTACAATGTTGTATGTTATTGCATTAAAATGATGATAGGGTATATGAAAATTGATGGTAAAATGGACGAGCTTGTTACGATTTTAAATGTAGCTCGGTGAGAATGCAAAACTGTCTAAGTGACACTTTAAATATTAGAAATAAAAGTATTAAAAAATTAACGTTTTTTTGCTTTATTTTAGGTACGTGGGTAATATGGTAAAGCGGCATTATTTTTAAAATGAATTTCAGTAAATAAACAATTGAAAATAATAATAATATTTTTTAATACAAATGCAATATTAATAAGCAGTAATTTGTTGTACATAGTATAATTCTATATAAAAAAAATAAAAATATTTTTTTTTATTGTTAATTAAAGTATATATAATATTTTTATTGATATAGATTTTAATGTAATGTGAGTTAAATAAATCAATTAGTTTTAATAATCGCAGTTGAACGTGTGAAGTTCACTTCTGCGGTTTTAACTCTTCACCGTCAATATCGGAATTGCTGTCATTACTTAAATGATTTGTTTATGCATGGTTACGACTACTTTCTTAACTAGGTAATAGCTCCCAAGCTTACAGAACATCAACTGTATTTGTTATTGAAAAAACGTGCCCATAATTCGGATTTTAAATTAAAAAGTAAACACTTTAAAATTTGTTATCTGTCCGTTTGCTGGTTCAGATTGTAATATAGTTGCATCTAACGCAGGAGTCTGACCAAATTAGATGTCTCAAGCCGGCATAGTGAAGTGGCTGTTTCAGGCCAAGAATTGTACATTAGATTAAGTCAGTGGTCCACAAACTTATTAGCCAAATAGCCAAATATGAACATTTCAACAATTTAATAGCCAAATCTGCTTGTTTAGTAAACTTTTATTACACTAAATAAAACTAAATTTCATACTTAATAAATATTTATTAATGCGAACAATGTGCTTGCTCCGTCGATATTTGGGCCAGAGTCACATGCAGCTCTGGAGCTTTGCCGGCTTTGGAGCTCTTTGACGACCACTGGATTAAGTGAATGCGGAGTATCGTCATATATAAACATACTATTCATATAATTTACAAAACAATAGACGATCAATATGACTATGAGATAAGCAATGATTATTGCAATAATTTTTCCTATTTATTTGGTAATAGATTTCTACAGTTTGTTCAACAAAATAAAATTCCTTACCAAGCGAAATGTCTTAAACTAGTGCGCATAGATACAATTAAAATGTAACATCCTGTATACACATGGACACGTGTGTAGGAAACCATACCACTTACGAGCCATTGCTCCTAAGGAAAAGTCGCAATACTAAATTGCTATGTGTCTTACGTTACTAGTATTTATGGATCACACCCTTAATTTTCTTGAACTGCCTACTACATGAATAGCTGGCGTCCGCGTCCGCGATATTATCGATGTTGTACACAAAATGTAAGTTCAGACTTTTTAAAAAATTCTATATTTTAATCTATACTATTATATAAAGAGGAAACATTTGATTGTTTGTATGTATTGAATAGGCTCCGAAACTACTGAACCGATTTGAAAAATTCTTTTACCATTATAATCCTACATTATCTCTGATGAATATAGGCTATAGAATATTTTCAAAAATGTTAAGGCTCCGTATGAAAACTTCAATAATGTAACCCAAAGTGTAAAAAAAAATCATTATATTGCGTACGCTACGGAAATTATTGACAATAGAGCAAAGTGATGTACTACAGTTTTATAGACGACATCAATATCTACAATAAAGTCAGCAACACCATATGTCTAACTATTACGGTTATGTCACAAGAACTGCTTCTTCATGTTAAGATTTAAACTTCATAGTACTTTATATCTTCATTACTACGCGAACGAAGTCGCTGGCAACAGCTAGTATATAATATTAATTATAATCTATATATATAAAACTCAAAGGTGACTGACTGACTGACTGACTTAGTGATCTATCAACGCACAGCCCAAACCACTGGACAGATCGGGCTGAAATTTGGTATGCAGGTAGATGTTATTACGTAGGCATCCGCTAAGAAAGGATTTTGATCAATTCCACCCCTAAGGGGATAAAATAGGGGATAAAAGTTTGTATAAATCTTATTAGATTTTCGACTGATTGAACTGAAATTAAAGATTGGAGTTACTATGATGAAGACGTTTTTACACACGCTAAACAAAAATAAAGCCGCAAAAACTATACCTAATTAATAATAATACTTCTTAACGGGAGCGAAGCCGCGGGCATCAGCTAGTTATTCATAATAATGCTTGAGTAAAAACTTCCTTTTTCCTCATTTAATTTTCAGTTGCATCATAGTATCAAAAATAATAAACAATAATATTAAAAAAGTACCTGGTAATATTTAAAAGTAATGTAGTATTCTAAGACGATCTACATCATCGATATATCGATACAAGGAATCAATGCAATTACGGTCTGAATCGGCATTGATTTATAAGATAATGATGGCCAACACTAGCTTCTATCATATACGGTAGTTATTCATACACGGAGAACAGAAGTCATGTGTAGAATAATTATAGACCGTTCGAGTACTACATCAAATAATTGCTTGAGAATTGGTTTATTCTCGGTTATATTTTTTAAATATTTATTTATTTTAAAGTTTATTACACTTGCATACAAAAGGCAAACTTAATGCCCTTGTATTCGGAAGGAATAGTGCAGATCAATAATAAAATAAAAAATAATAAACGAGATAAAATAAAAATAAAAAGAACCTCATCACACTAACACATACACATAATAATAATAATGTAAAAATATAAAATAAGAAGATAAAAAAAAGATACATATATAAATATAAACACTATAATAAAAGATTTTACAATTCAATTAAAAAATTAATGCGATCATAAGGCGATTAAAGCGTTTTAAATTACTTAAATAATGTTTAATAGACTATCTGTACTATAGACATAAAGGCAAGAACACACGCAGACCAGAAATTAAAAATAAAAGTGTCAATATTACTAATCTAGTAGGTAATTTTTTGTATGATATATAAATAACGTGTCTCATAGTATGAATTTGATGAAAACAGTTATTTACAAATTACCACATAGTCATATATATTTAGAAATATAATCTTCAAATTTATATTTATATTTTTAACAATATAATGCCGGTCGATTCTACAGGCCGAAAATACTTATTTAAGAAGATTCGAGGTTTTGACGTTTATTCTGTCAGTGTCATCTTTCTTGTTTTCTTCTGATTTTTTGATTGCCACAATGCATTGTGATAATAATATTTTTAGTACATTTTAATCAGCAATATTATTACACTTAAGTTTCTCTAAAATATAATAGCGATAAAAATATATTTCAAGACTATGCAGAATAAAGTAAATTAAACGAAGATATATTTAAAACGTTACTAAAATATACATACACACATATTGAGTAATGATTTCCTGTCGATGGATAATGAGACGTTAGTGGTTTATGTCGTCCGATCACTGATTAAGTGCAATCAATGCGCCATACATGAATATAATTGTAAAATAATTTAAGATTCGTTAATTGCATGCTATGATCGTCTTTGATGCAAATTTGTTTCTATGTCGTAGGAACTATTTATAAGGTATTTTGTGTTTTTTTAATTTGAAATAAGAACATGTATGTATAGTATGTATATATATTATATATACATATAATGCCTTTTCAGTTGAATCATCTATTTAAATATCATACTATTTTATTTCACGGGTAGATGGCGCTACTGTTGTTACACATATTTGGAGAAACTTATATGACATAATATTGCGGATTAAAGTGGATTAAAAATATAATTATCACAATGCATTGTGACAATAAAAAGAACAGAAAAAATCAAGATGACACTGATGGAATAAACGTCAAAACACCAAATCTTCTTAAATAAGTATTTTCTGTAGAATAGATACCCACACATACTTTGCAAAGTGATAAGCAAAATTAAGTAAGCATTAGTGCTATAAGCTATAATACCCTAATTCAGAACTAGGACGACCTGAATAGATATTAGGACCTGAAACAGATCAAGACCTGAAACTGGATCTAGTCGGAGATATTAAAAAAAACAGCAGTTAAATCATTGAATTACTATATTATTACATCATATGTACATATATCTATATCTATAAAAGAAGGTTGTACGTAATATAATTATTAATATTGGTGCCTAAAAAAATTAAGATATCAATCAGAGGCGGCTCGTCCTAAAGAGCGCTGGTGCAGTGCACTCCCACGAAAATTACAGAAGTAATCTATATTTCTTCATAATACATACTATCCTTACATTACATTCATTCTATTCTACTATGCCTATACAATAGTATATTATATTACCTATATCTACGCCGCTGTAATATAAGTTCTGTAATTTTCGTGGGAGTGCACTGCACCAGCGCTCTTTAGGACGAGCCGCCTCTGATGTCAATTCATAGAAGTGCAGAGTGAAAGTTTGGTCGTCTGAAAACGTGATTTTATTATTTATAAAATTTTGTCCACTTTCCAGTAAATGACTGTATTTAGTGTTAATATTCAGCTTTCAATTTACCGTAAAGTGCTTTTGATTGCTTAGGCTTTGTGTTTTTTATCTAGATTAAAGCCTAACTGAATTGGCATTATGATTCTGTTAAACTTTAACGAATATTTATCGACTGATATTTAAAATATATTTTTAGTAAACCATCAAAAACTATTTTTTATTTTTACCTATGGTCCAGAGTTTCATCTCTTTACCAATCTAAGCTTTTAAAAAAAGAATTCGTAAAAAATATTGTTATTTTCTTTAATTTTTAAAACTATATCTTGAGCATGCTGTCCTATTCTATAATTAAAATTTTATTTCTATATTCTAGTAGAGGTCTTTTTTACTATTATATTAATGTTATTTTATAGGGAGACTTAGCAAATAAATAAATATAGGGTGATGTTTTCAATTGTCATCTCCTGGTTTAGGTAAAGTACAAGGTGTATTTTATTAAATTCTATAATGTTGCTCAAACTAAACCATTAAAATTATTTCTTTTCGGTATTTAGGCTTTCTCAAGAAACCGGCTATGTAATGCAAATATATTTTTTATATCAGACATTTTAGGAAGTCACACAAAAACTCTGCAGCTTTATAATATTCTTTTGTGATGATGACTAACATATGATGTACCACCAAGAAATGCTGTTCTTTGTTGACTTAGTAATATGCAAATCGCAGTGAAAATTCTTTTCACCCTGGTATTAACTAATTGTCCAGGAACGACCAACTAGGGCTAGCCTAATACTACTACTAAATGTAATAGTTTATATTCAATATAGAATGTATGTCAACACAGAACTGGTATTATTTTCACCATAACTACATATAATACAATATATAAATAAAAAGATCTACAAAAGTATGAATTATCTAATATATTTAACGAATATTATTATGGAATATAATATAAAGCCGACACGCAATAAGATTACTTTCACGAATTACCCGTGCGAAGCGGAAATGTTCACGGTTATCCATAGCGGTCCAGTTATTATTGGAAACATATTGAACAATAACCCAAACGGTAGTCCGAGCCACGAATAAAAGTGGCCAATCAATCCACGGCTGCTCTATTCTTGTTCACAATTGGATCGTAATGAAATCGTTGTTGTTTGTTTATTGTATATCTATTTTGATCCTAAGCAAATATACAGAATAAAAATAAAATTAGTCAATATTCCAAATTCAAATTTAAAAATAATTTATTTACTACGATTGTCAATATAAAGGCAATACCAATATTGAACACGATAGATGATTCATTTTTTATTCTTTTTAAATTATGTTTTATTATACAATATCGTTATAATTCTTACGAGAATAGGATCCCCTGAACAGTTCGTGGAGCGTGATCGTCGTGAAAACAGAAATCGGTATTGTTCAAGTTATTGCTGCGTCTATGTGTGCTGCGCTGTTTGAATGCTGTAAATTACGATCAACAAAGAATGAGATATTTATAAACTATTCGTGATGTTATAAAAATATCTATTGAATAAAAGTTTTTCAGTTGTTTTATTGTTCTCGTCGTGTTTCGTAAGAATCAATCAAAAGTTATTATTACATATATATTTGTACATATCTATTGACAATAAAATCAAACTTAATAGGTAATTGGTATTGTGACTTATGTATTATTTTTTTCCCTCCAAAATCACTGTTAATTACTCATAACCTAAAGTACATGTTTTTTACTTCATATAAGGGGTTTTATATTACTAGATAAGCTAGATTTTGGACTTCGCTTCCATTTTGATGACAAGCGTAATAGATATCGAATCACGCTTGACAGATGATGGTAGCACCATCATCATCACCAGTCTTTAAAAAGTAATTTATAAATCATTTCTAATCGTCTGATTAGATAATCAAAATACACGCAAATGAAAGTATAACAAAGAAGTTACAAGATGTCTGCCGTGTATCAGAATAAATGCGATCGATTTGTCAGTAGTAATTGACGGCAGCTGACAAACGACTGCGATTGGTTCGTGGATAGAGCGCGTGCGCCGGCTACACTCGCTGCTTATTTATGAATCTTCTGATAAAAGCTCATTTTGATGTTTTCTTATAGATGTCCTATGTCAATGATTTTGAAGTGATAACTTGATTTGTCAATACACAAGTAAATTTACATTATACAGAATGTCCTAATACTGACGAATGGAGAAGCAAATTCTTCTGAATGTAAAAGAGCCCTTATTTTTCTAAGTAGGTAATCGAATTATAATTATAAAAAAAAATAACTCCCCTTATTTTTAATACTCTATGTATACGAAGAAATTGAAGACCAAAGGGAAAACCTTAGTGTTTCTGGTTGTCTTGGTTACTCATTCTTCCGTAACTCCGTTGAGCCGTAAATGTAGTCCTATGATTGCGGTCTGAGGTTTAGTATAAGTTATGTTTTATCATATATCTATTATGCGAGAAAATAAGAAATCCGGTCACTAATGATTGTAGAAACAAAAAGTGACCGCAGCAAAGCAGCTGGTGATCGCTCATAGGCTAATATGTAATCACTTTACATCGTATTAGGTGACCATACTAATATACTTCAACTTATACACGACTATCTATTTTTTTACAATCGACAGGGGATGATTGCTTAAAATGGAATAACGCTTCATTTTTATAATGGTCCGGCATTTGACAACACTTTGTGTTAAACTAGAAAATAACTAGTAAGTAAGTCTTCAAGTAACGGTCACCCACGCCATGCCGGCTCGGGGAACCTGACATTTAAAGGGAAACTTTTACTTAATTAATAATTCTATGGTTATTTTTAATACGATTTATTTTTAAAATGTATACAAATTTAAGGTACTACGCCATTTTAACAACACCTCCCCTCTCTAGGCCACCACTTGACACAATTCCCTATCTAATTGTAGCAATTTACATCGAGTGCCGAGTATTTCTGCGTTCGACACGTCAAAACATATCGGCATGTATCTTGTGGACTGTGTTGCATAAGCCGAGTCTTGATTGAGCCATTCATATATAATCAGTGGTGCATTTATGCCAATTCCACTCACAGGCTAATGATATGAGAAAACTAACTACTATAAATAACATAGGACAAGTATGTAGGTGACCCTGTACACATTTTCATCCGTTTATTCAATTAGTGTATTTAAAATTATAGAAATAATTATTTTAACTTACGTTCACTTATATTTAAATCTTTTTAATACTCAACGTAAGTCTACATAATATTAATGTGTTATTTTTTTTATTAGAAACTTTGGAATACATTTAATTATAATATTATTATACATTATCAATAAATAAATTCTTTATTGAAAAAAAAATTCACATAGGCGAGCTTAATGCCGTCGGCATTATCTACCAGCTAACCTTTGTCGGTGTGAGTGGTAATTGTAATGAAAATAAAATAATAACTAAATCTACACAATACATACATTACATAAAATAATGAATAATAATATATACTTAATATTAATCAAAATATATTGTGTAATATAAAATAAAATTAGCAAAATAATTAGTTATTGCAATAATAATTTTGTCATACTAAAATTTTTAGTTTTAATTTAAATAAATAGTTTCAGATCACTGAAAACTCTGTTTAGCTCGATATTTTTGACGTATACCAATATATCAAACTTTAAAACACGTACATCCCTCATAATATAAGCAAACTTCGATGTTAAAAAATAAATTAGAAACGCACTAGTTTAACAACACGCCACACATGAACAGATCTCAAAAAAAGCGTTTCGATTACCAATTTTAAGTACGTGAAAAATGACCTGTCATAGACACGGCCAAGTGCGTAACTCGGTGGCATTAACCGAAGTCATTTCATGGTCCATTGTGGTCGGCTTGTGAAAGCAATCAACGCCGCACTGTAGCTGTAGTTTTTGTATAAAATAATTACAGACACTTCTTAGTCGTTAATGAGTTGGTGAAAAATAACATCGTTAACTAGATGATTTGTTATATTACTCGTTATTGGTTTAAATATATTAATTATAATAACAATTAATTATATAGGTACATATTTAGAGAAACTTAAATGAAATAATATTGCGGATTAAAATGGATTAAAAATATAATTATCACAATGCATTGTGGCAATAAAAAGAACAGAAAAACAAAAGAAAGATGACACTGACAGACTAAACGTCAAAACCTCAAACCTTCTTAAATAAGTATTTTCGGCCTGTAGAATCGACCGCCACACGTAAAGTCATAAATGAAAAAGGGTGCAATTTATAGCATTTATTTTGATTGTTATAATGTATTTCGGTATTATAAACCATTTTAATTTAGTTCAGATATATTTAAGGGTAACTTTATTGGCATGACAGTAAATAATTTAAAAAAAATTAAGTTAAACACTAATTCAGTTTTATGAATTTTACATAACTTACAATTCGATTTTGAATTTTGAATTTTAAATCATTTTAATATGTAATTGCTACTAAACTACAATTATTTAAGTTACTATTATAAATATATCTACAATTCTACATATACTATATATATCCACATATAAATAAAACTATTTATTCGTTTACGTTTTCTTATATTCCAATTTGAAATGCTTTCATCAGAATTGATTCATATCGCAATAATGAAGTAATCTAGTTCGATAGAATGTCACAAATTCGTGCCCAATCGTTCAATTTACGCCAAGTGTGACTTTTTGTAATGTTGCAACATTGGCGGTTATACCAGGAGCCAAATATTTTTTACTCATTAAAACACAACTACTAATTTTGAAATGCGCATTTTAACCACTCGCGCGGGCTTTTGTCGGTTTCATATAAATATAAAATAACTTACGGCAAACCCAATAGCTTAATATAAAAATTTAAATAAACAAATGAATCAATAATAATGGTAATTGCGGCTTGATAGATATTTGTTGTCTCAAGTCCATTCTCAAGTTTGGGAATTCATGCAAATATAAAAATAATAATTAAGTAATTTAAAAGCTATTATACGGCTTACGATCTATTTACAGCCTCCGTGGACGCGACGAGAGGATGTTTTCGTTTAATTCTCAGATTATTTTTCTAAGAGAATTCAAAGGCTCTCGGTCTAATTTTTCGTTACGGCTGAAATAATATATCTATTTGTCGCAATGAAAAGGTTATTGTAGTTAAAATGTTTTCGCTGCTGGATTGTCACGCGTGTTTAAATTGAAGATAAGAAATCAACTTAACTAACGTAGCAGAATTCTTGGAAATAACTGAATTAAAAAAAAACGAAGTAAAGCAATTTCGTGTCGTGATGTTTATTATCTCTAATGATGCCAAAATTTAGAGGTTTCTATCTATAGATTAGCTTCGACTTTTTTTATACTAAATAAATTACAGTAAAAGCAAATTTCAAAAACAATAGCAATAAATATTTTATTAGAAAATAAATAATAATAAAAAAGTGTGACATCGAAATTAAAAATTGTTTTAAACAGTGTTTTGTTGTTAAAAACCTAATTATAATTTATTAAGCCTTTTGTACACAGAAAACTCCGGTAGCTCAAAATATATTTTAAGTAACAAAATAAGTCCCGTGACGGAATCGTTCGAGTGTAAACAGTGTGTTGAATGTTAAAAAAACATCATTTCACGTCGATCAACGCTTCGACGAAAGAAGTTACCAGAAATTTGTAACAACTTCGATGTAGAAAGTTTGACCTCCTTTTTCTGTAATTAGTTCGCTTTTAAAATTACAAGTATTCTAATTTGTGTATAAATAAAATTATTATTCAATTTGTAATGTTTATAACATGGGGATTAATTTCAAACTTCAATTTCGTTAAAAGGAACGTTCTAAATAATATTTACATTATATAATAAAATAAATATACAATATTCCTTACATTTATATGTATTTAGATGACCAATCAGAATTACGATAAGTATCAATGTAGCTTTGTTATATCCAATTGAAATGTATGAAAATAAAATAGTTGATTCGGGTATAGGGGTAATTTTAGGTAGCAAGGTCAAAGATTAAAAGAAGGACTAGACACGTTCCAATACCGGGAATGTCCGAGTTTGAAAATAAAAAAAAAGAAAACGAATAGGTACTCTCCTCAATGCAACTCATTTTATGAATGAAATAAGATTTTTTATAAGGAACCGCGTCAAATACGTGCTTTCCTTTCTCGAGCGTACGTTTATTTTCTACACTTTTTTTAGTTACCTGGTAAACTTACAATCGAATATCAACTTTAAAGGATTTGACGCAGAAACGTTATTATCAGAAGGTGTAAAGCAAGCTGAAGTTTCTTTGATCAGAACACCGGACTTGAGGTCCGATTCATTTTTGTGCGAGATCACTTCAAATAATAATATTATTTAAATCATATCAATAGGCATTGTAGGTATATAATAAACAATTATTACTGATTATTATTAATTATAAATACTATAAAGATTTTAAGGATATTTTTCATACTATTACTTTTTTTTAAATTCCAATGTGTTATTTAATAATTCATTGTATTGTATTTCTAGATATATAAATAACAGACAAATAAAAGTATATTTGGTTATTAGACAAATTGGAATTTTTAAAATTTAATCTTATGAATTGAGATTTGATTTAAAATAAGTCAGTAATCGGAGTCTGGAAACCTTGTGACGGTGATCTGATTCAGACATATTGAGCCTTTGAAGGAACGCAGATGCGGTTGCAATAACGAGATTTCTTACATTAAAGATGATTGAAAAATCTACTATTGAATTTTAAATTAATTACCAATACGTTTCTTTACTTAAATAAGCCAAAACTTGCTTCATACAAGTTTTAACTAAAATTCCAAACTAGATAAAAGTGAACTTTTTTTTTGTTAAAAATACAATTTAGAAGCCGCCTGTGAATGAAATTGTAGTCAATGGTCACGCAATGAATCATGGCGTAAAAAATGTTGTCGGTAACCAATGGGCCTCGTGGGAAGCTCATTAAAGCATCAAGAAAGCTTATTTATGAAAGAAACTGAATTTTGTACACAAACGAATTTACGACATTTTTAGACACATCTTAGGCATATTACACTAAATAATGATACAAAGCAGTGCACATCTTTTGCAGATATAATTATGGATTTTCTAATAATCTATTTGATTATGTCTATCCCAGAGAGAGACTCTTTAAAATAATTATTTATGTGGTCATCTGACCTTACCCCATGTGATGTTAAACTAGAGATAATATGGAGATAATTGGTACTACAGTTTTCGTTATACTAGCTTTAACCGACCACTTCAAAACTACTTCCCAAAAGCGATTAGGTCATTTCCGCAACAGACTGAGTTAGTATAATAATCATCGTCAGTCTGTCTACGTAATTTGCATGTATGTTAAATCGTTAAAAATCCTTTACGAAACACTAAAGTTTTTAATAAGTTGAAAGATTGATATGAAAATCTGGCAAGAGCGAACAATTCCTAAGGACGTTATCATAAAGAGCCCCTAGCGGGAGATAAAGCGTCGTGCACACTTGGCTCAAACTGAGCTGTTTATGGTTATATTCTGCAACACAAGATGCATTTTACGCCTCCTTAGTATCGAAGAGAGCGTTAAACTTATGTGGAGCACGCTTCAAAAGTTTTATGGGGCTTAAAGTTTCAACTTAAAGTTGGGAACGCTCAAAAGATGGATGTTATTAAAATTCCTTCTATCGCTTTATAGCGTATAGTTTTCTGAGTGGAAAATTAAAATGTTTAAAAGTTTATAAAGATTGTGTTTAAACAATATTTATTATTGATTGTGTGTTTATAACTCTTGTGTTATGTATGATGCTATCCATAAGTAACGTTTTCGTTGTGGTCTCTGTGGTGGAGTTGTCAGCGGGCATGTATCTATATGTATAAAAATCAATGGCTGTTCGTTTGTCTCGCTAAAACTCGAGAATGGCTGGACCGATCTGGCTAATTTTGATTTTGAAAAATTTGTGGAAATTCAGGGAAGGTTTAAGAGGTGAGAAACAATAATAATAAGTAACGGAAAATACTAAAAACGACAATTTAATTTTCCAAAATATATATTTGTAAATACACATATTATTAAAATGGTATTGATGAAAGTTTCAGACCTACGTTTTTCATCTAAACTTTGTGGAAAAGGAGATACCGGTGTGGATTAGCTTCCATTGTATATTTCATCTGTCAGTAATGTTAGCTATGGAAAGCATGTGTGCATTGCCAAGCTGCAGATTAACGCGTGTAAGATGCATTCGGTTTAGTAATGCATCTAAACAATAGCAATAAGGTAAATAATGTCCAAGAACAAATAGGTCGTATCTCTGGACATTCCCACAAGCTGATTCGTCCGCGAGCTATCATTTACTACGTACGAGCACGCGTGGCCAGACTGATGTAGACTTGCGAATATTTAGTGCGCCCATTTTCTTATCAAATCAATAGTATAAGCACTTATCGTTTAAAATGTAATTTAGATAAATTAAAAATATAATAATAATAACATTTTATTGCACAAAATAATACATATAAAGAAGAGCAGAAGATTAGAAAGAACAAAAGGCGGCCTTATCACTAAGCAGTGATATCTACCAGGCAACCAACTTTAGGGTACTAGATCAGGAAGTAAATAGTAGAGCGCAAAAAAACAAAATAAAATAGAATAACATATACAAACGACAATAATAAAGGTATAAATAATATAGCTAAGAAATTATCGTATTTTTACCTAAAGTTTTTTAACTAAAAATATTATATTATAGTTTAGTAGATTCATTACTTACGTAGGTACTGATTCCGCACGTGATTCTCTAGATTTCTTTACGGGTATTAAACTTAAAACCTGGAGCAATCTATACTGAATACAAAAACAAGGTCTTTTCTAAAACAAACATGCATCTACATCGATCTACAATAGATCCTTCTCCCTGTGCCGGCGGCGCACGACCCTGCGCACGATTCAGATTAATCTATCGAAAATCGTTTTACAACATATTATTTATAGAGCGCATGCGCGGGCAATGATCATCAGTCCGTGTGCGTCGCGGTATGCATTCTTTGTTAGCTTTGTATCGATTTTTTAAAATTAAATAATATCGATAAATATATTTTACGTAATACAGTATGTCTTATTACTTACTTACTGTTGCTGCTTTTATTGACATCAATCTCGCTGTAGACAGGACGGCTGCAAAGCTTTCGAAATGTCGGAATAAGTTAATCAAATTTCACGAGATATTAATTTCTGAATTAAAAATAACTAAGTTACCAGTTAAGTCACTGAGAAACATAATTCAATTAAAACAATAAAGGAAAAACTGAACAAGAAATTGCTAGATCATAAAAATGAAATCTTATAGACGCAGCAGTCATCTAACTGGAGTCAACAATTAACCCCAAGGATGTAATGAAACTTCCAAACTAACGTTAGCCGAGACGTGGAATCGCGGAGCCTATTTTAAAGACATTGAATATTTAAGAGAGCTAATTGAAATGAACGCGACACTTGGAGTAGAGCCAGATAATTACCTACAGCGAACCCTAGGAGATGAGATTTAAATGTACCACGCTTAACTTGCTTGGGAAGGAGGGACGACGTTTTTCAATTTTCCCTGACAAGCAAAAAACGTTGTACTTTTTAAACTTGTTCAGTTAAGGAGTCTGTTAAACACATTGCTCAGAAGGTACTAATGAGATAGTCGAAAATTAGTTTGAAGTATGTCCTCGAGTCATTCAGCAATTTTAGCATTTGGTTTAATGTTTTGTTTTACTATTTCAGTTTACAATTATTAATGTATTCGCGAGTAACCAATACATTTGAAAAAATTTAAAATTATATACTACTAGCTTTTACCCCCGGCTTCGCTCGCATTTAAGTCATTAAATAAGTATCAGAGATCATACTAACTATAGTCAATTGGAAACTATTATTGCTGCTATTTCACAATATATTATATATTTGAGCCCGTGCAAAAGAAAAATTAACTTTTCAGTTTTTATTAGGACTGCTTGACATTGACAGTCGTATTTTTTATAAAACTTAATATAATTTATAAAAAGTATCCTATGTTACTTCTAGAACCTCCAAAAATATGTGTACAAAGTTTCATGATGGTCGGTTAAGTAGTTATTGCGTGAAAACGTAACAAACAAACTCACATTCACATTTATATTAGTAAGGGATATATTATTAACTTTATCGATATCGATAGTAAGATACATCACTAAACATCTTGTGATGTCGAACATTGTTACCGGTAATTCTTCCCTGGACGGACATGTGCCATGCACTTTGACCCTGTCCGATTGTCCGTCTTTAAGAGTACCACGCTTTCCGTAGGATAGATAAACTGGATTTGTTTGCAAAATTCATCATTCTTTGACTTCTATAATATTCAAGGTGAAGTGAGTTACGACGTCACTATTGTTAATTATACAATACGGAGAACACAAATATATGACACTCGAAGAAAATACCTACTTTTTAATCTACACTATCTATGATACTGCAGAGGTAATCAGTAGAATTAACAAATGCATATCAGTAGATGTACTGAAAAGAAAATATGTACACTCTTTTATAGTTTGTCTCTTTCATTTAAATAGCAAATAAAAGGGACAGAAACCTTATGCATATACTAAACGTGTACTAAAATTTCTCCACATCAAGAAAAAAAAACACCTGTTAAAAAAGCACTAAAAATTTAATATTTACACATATGTACATATTATTACGCACATTATAATATATTTAAATAAAAATGCAAATTAATGTTTAAATTGGATGTTTGATATATAAGTATATGCAACATATTACTATTTTTTTTTACTGCCTTATGGTAGCCGTGTTAAAACATTTATTATTTATTAGTAAATAAATTTCACTGCGTAAAATGGAATAAAATGCATTTGAGTAATGATCACGTGATCGCAGATCAAACTACGTTAAGTGTTATTTCTGAATATCGTCCTTAGAGCGCAATTGTGTTGTGTCTATTCTTGCAAACTCTCACATTACTCGAGTTACTTAACTATACCTATTCCTAACTATTTACTTAACTGGCTATTAAAATGTAAGTAATTTTACAACGGTTGTAACAAATAACATTGTAAGGCACATATCGCATTATCGTATACCACTTAATCTGGATCATAATAGTTAATCTGAACAAAGTAAGGCTAATAGCCTGGACAAGTGACAATGCCATAGAGTTAACAATAGTTTTAAACTTGACATTTATCATGTGTGAAGTGTGTATGTTATTTAAATCCTTATTTAACAGTTATTTAATTTATATTTAATAAATTCTTAAGTTTACAATGTCTACAGTTTAAATTTAGAATTCAAAAAATGAATTGAAATATGTGAAAAATTAGATAACGAAATAAAAATGTACTTAGTATTCAGATTATTTAGAACTTGGTAGTTTATATAATATGTCTTGTCTATTTTGTAAATAAATCTGTGGCACTTCGATACAAAGATCCTATTGCAAAATAACTATCGAGTTTCCTTGAGTATTTTACATGGTAAGAATGCGAGTGGATAATGTATGCACATGCACTACACGATTGATGGAGAGTACCAGACTATATTGATGGTACCAAGATAAATTATAGCAGCATTTGTTTTTGTTTTATTCTACAAATATATAGATTTGTGTGGTTTGCATTCACTTGTTTTTTTTTATCGAGTTTCAAAGTAGCCGGGTATTATGAGAGGAGTGTGCCCTGTTAATCTAAAAGGAGCACATTCGTCTCCTCAAACTGGCATATTGAAAGCAAATTCAATAAATGGTTCGTGCTTTAGCTTAACATTAGGCGGAGTACTCTAAGAAAAATGTATGTATAGTAATATTTAAAAAAAAATAATTAATCACGTTAAGTGTTGATACAAAACATAATAAACATAATTCCTAATTTCCGTCTCCGTAAAACGATTCGTTGCTTTTTTTAGATAATAAAGCTTGGACATAATCAATGTCATTTATGTTTACCCATAGCTATATAATAGTATGACAATGCCCCTATACAGCAGCTATTTTTCTACATCATAGTGATATTTTATTATATATTATATTATTATGACATTAGTATGTAAGTGGACAATTCCAGTTAAATCAAATTGTTAATTATTAAATTAACAAATTTTATTTCATTTATACCTACATATATTTGTATTTGTATTGGCGAGTAAAAACGCTCTATTGTAGCCCAATTACTAATAGTAAATAAATGAAACGGTTACGCTTTAGTTGAGAACCCCAGGATTTACTAAATGTGAAAATGTTAAATTTTTTTTTCTAAATTGTGCCAATTTTTTTAAAAAAGACAAGTTTATAACGGGCTATGACGGCCGTCGTACTAATATAGAGCTAACTCTAACCTAACCTTTTCGTTATTCGTACAATTTTGGGGTCCTCAACTAAAGCCAAGCCAATAAAACATAATACACTGTTGAGTATTGTACTAATAAATGAATTTAAAACAAATCGATTAATAAAGGAAATGACCCGAAGCCATCGCTAAAACGACAATGGAACGAACGACGACACCCGGCTCCAAAAGGTTGTAGGCGACAATTACTTGGCAATGTATGATGAATGTTAGTCACTGGTCAGTAAGCGGGGTCCATTTGTCTCTCCGGGCACCATTGCGTACCTTAACTGGGGCCATAATGGGTCCATGTTAGCAGTCATTATGGCGATATTAACCACGGTTAAATGCCTTAGGAACTAACTGTACTGTTTACAAAAATACTTGTCTCTGCTGTTGTTTAAATAATAATTATGTAGTGCCGGCTAAGCTTCTGCGCAAACATTAATTAAAAATAGTATACTGCTATAGTCTATAGTACATAATAAAAAGGTAATGCATAATTATTTTTGTAATACGTATGTTCTGATCCTAAACTAAGTCATATAAAAAAAATTTCAAACTTCAAAGAGGAATAAATTACATAATTTTAATCGGAAATCTAAACTGGAACTTTCGCGTATAATAATGGCATGGTGATCATTACGCACTAACTATTAATAGCTAATTAATAAATAACAATTAATTATTATATTTCATTATTATATTGATAAGTTAAAAGCACATTTTAAAACAGTAAGTGACTTTTTGTAAATAAACTGACAAGATTGAATGTTTGTTAATTATTTTTCAATAGTAATGCTTTATTTATATTAAAATATTCCTATATATGTTCAGTAGGTAGGTAGGTACGTGTTTTTTTCGCAATTGTATTATAGGGTAAAGCTAGGTAAATTAAGGCATTTTTGCAAAGATCATTTACAGTAAGTCTGGAGACTCACTGTAAGTCTATTTAAATCGAGCGACCCTTGGTTATAACTTTAAAAAGCGCGAGTAAAAGTTTAGTATTATAATAGATTGTTATGCAAACCGTACGAAACCAATAGAAGCCTAAAGGTATATAGCATAACAGTAAACAATAGGGATATCTGTTGTATTAATTGCATATACACTCGCAATAAAATGGCAGTTGCATTAATGTGGTATCATTGATTGGGAAACACGAGGCGACCACCTTAGAAATGCATTCGTAGGAGGTTGTTCTTTGTATTAATTTATATGTTACCTTTTATGATATGGTTATTATTTGAATTTAATAACATTTTTATCCTATCAAATATATATTAGGAGAATTTCCTTTTAATTAACCCTTAAATGGACAATGTTGTTTTTAAACAACACTCACATTATTGCAAAAAAAGTATAGTAAATTCATGTCTAGAGGACAATGTTGTTTTTAAACAACACTCACATTATTGCAAAAAAAAGTATAGTAAATTCATGTCTAGATTTTTTTACTCATTTTTCCTAGACAGTAATACATGTCTATTACACAAATATATTTTTTTAAAACGTGAAACAAAAATCGTCCATTTAAGGGTTAAAAAAGTATATTTCTATGTAAAATTTTATCACGGTGAAACTACTACTGCAATGACTGCAAACGAAACTGTCGAATAAAATGGTTAAATCTTGATAAATTAATTACATAAATAATTTCTAAAATTCACTATAAGTTTTGTGGTACAATAAGAAATATATCGAAACTATTTTTCCCCCATAAATTGTTTAAGAAATAATGGTATTGGATAGACTTTGGTAACACCCTCTATGTTGTGACATAATAAAATCAAATAGAAGCACAATATTTCGCAAATCTCTGTTAAAAGAAAATAGAAACATCCCCTTTGGAAAGACCAACGATAAATCGACATGCCCTTATGTCAACAGCGTATTAAGGTATACCCCCAGATTTGTCACGAGTAAATCACGCGGAAAATCCAACCGATAAACGTCTCTATCCGCTTTTCCCACGCGTTTTCGCATTTCCTCCTCATGTGCTCACTTAATATGACGTTGTTTGCCCTATTCTCCCCTTTTGCTACATCCATACGTAATCTAAACGTAACATGTACTTTTATACACGCAAACAATTTTAAACCTAAACACTTTCACTTTAAAACCTAATTTTACTAGTATCTTATTAAGTAAACATAAATGTTAATATTTTTCTCCCTTAAATTCCCATCGTATGTGCCAATTTAATTTTATAGCGATATAAACCTAAATAGAATTAGAATAAGGGCTTTAATTGTGTGTGAATATAATTTGGAATGTCAAGTTGGTAAGTTAGGGGAAGTCGGGTGACATTGTTACACAGTGTATTGCGTGTATTATCGGGTGATTGAATGGTCTACATTATTGCCTATTTGGGCGATAACTTTGATAAGGTGCCCTCGTGTTAAGGAAAACATGCGTAGGAGTGAAGAACAAATTAAATAAATGCTATTTTATTTGCTTTTATGAGGCTACTTTTATTTAAGACTTTTATAACTTCTATTTTATTTCATAATTTGTGCATGTAAATAATAAACTGGTTCCATTTTTAAAAAGTATATAAGTATTATATAGTCAGTTTAATAAAAAAACAAATGCGTAATTAATTTATAAGACAACGAAATTTGTTTAAAGGCACTATGAAAGTTCGGAGAAACCGAATTCAATGTCATCAAGTCGAACTAGCTTATTAATATTGCAAGTTTCTTGTGGTCTTCTCGTCATACGCCTCTCCGAAGCCTTGCTAGAGTCTAACGATGAGCAAGGCACGCCTTTAGTGCCTATGCTAATAAACGATTTTCATTTCATTTCAATAATCTAATATAACCCAATACATGTTAAAGAAACCGTGGAAGAGAGTTAATAGAATTTTTATAAAATCGTTTATTGATCAATCTTAGAATAATATATGACATGTGTGTATGTATATTATATAGATAAGCACACAGTCTAGTGCTTAACATAATATCGGTTCACGGGAAATGCAATATTGTTAACAAGGCAGACGCGATTTCTCTAAAGTTGCCGCAGTTAATTTCAAACTTCGATTAAGAAGTAACACGCGGCAATAAGCGGAACATGGGACCCCGCTGGCTCGACGCACGCGCACTCCCAACTCGTCCACGTTATTAGTATTGTAATATGAATTCACATATCATGCAGACGGTGACGTATGGTGTTGCTTAGTGCTTGGTTACATTGGGCCATTCAACACATTTGTTCTCGAAATTTCTCTAAAAATTTTCTAATGGTTTTTTATTTTAGTCTAGAATACTGTGGGATTATCACGAATTTTAGTCTGGCTTTCGAACCGAGTTCGCTTCAAGCGATTTGTATGGAAATTTGAGCAGCGCCACCGAGTGCGGATTTGGAACTACAATATTTTAGATACTTTTTGTTAATTTTCGAACGTCTCGATCTTTCGTTCATTTGATAGATTGCTGGTGCTCGTTAGTCGTTAGTAAAAATTCATGATCCCGATTGCTAACGGATCCGTTTTACTTGTGAAAGCTCGATTCGAAAACCAGACTGAATTCGTGATTGGCCCACTGATATTAAAAATATTTTATGCGGCTTACTATTATATATTAAAGTGATTGTTGATTTGGGGCTTTTATCTACAGAGTTATGTCAGCCTCATTGGGCTTTAACTAGCATATTAAAAACTGAAAGAGAGGGAACCGTCGACGAACCATCTTATCACCTATCCAATGTTACTAAATCAGATTCGTGAAATTCGGACATCGAATCTATGCAACTAAATATATTCCACACAAACAGGTCTATTCATTGCTATGTGTAATATTTCCAATGTAACCATAACAGAATTGATATTAGATTAATACGTAGCGGTGTGTACTCGCTCGTGATTAGCCGCAACGCTCACCTCTACTTCAGTTTGACCTCCTCCTGGCTAACGACTACATGAGCAAAACCACTTGTGTCTTCTTAGGACACAACTGAGATGTTTAATTTAGTATTCTTAGTGAAGGTTTTAATAATAATAATAATAAAACGTTTATTTTTAAATAAATTTTACAATTTCTTGTCTTGGCGCCAAAAATCAGTGTTGGTTTATCTCGGCGCTGCACATTCGTTTTATATTTCTAAATATAACTTAAATTAATATAAAAATATGTCTAATACACAATATATAACAAAATAATATATTGGTAATAAGATATTTTAATTTTATAATTACGGGTAAGTTTGAGAAACCGCCATTTTCATTTAATAAAACCTTGATCTCATTAAAGCTCTATATATCTATGCTGATATAATTGTACTGTTTATATAATATAAAATAATAATCATTTGTATCTAATAGTATAAATCAATTACCAATAAAGCAGAAATCAAACAAATTGTTAGAAAATTATTTATTGTATAAGAAACTGTCGTGTGTTAGAGTTCCAAGTAATTTGTTATATAAGTTTAGTAGGAAATGATCAGGCGCAGGCTATGACAATGTGCACTGTGCACTGTGCCGCACATGCGCGGAGAAAAGACAAAGATCTGCCGCTCTCAACGCTTATTGCTTACAGGCTATACTTTAAAAACAGATAAAACTTGGTTAGAATTAGAAAATTTGTGCTAATATATTTGTTTACATCTGTGCTTACCCTACTTTTCCTTTCTCATTTAAAAATAACATATTTTCTTCTTAACGAATTAATAATTATAATCTATATATATAAAAATAAGTGGCACTTTTCGTTGTAATTTTAAAACTCAAGAACGGGCTCACCTATCCAAACCAAATGTTTAAGGCTTTGTTCGGACTATTTAGTAGATGGTTTATGTGAAGTTTGCACAAAATCGGTAGAGCGGTTCTTCATTTATCACATTTTTTGTAACAAATTAATTCAATAAATGGCGGATTTTGCTGTAAAATTGAAACTATTTTCAGTGATGACAGTAATTGAAACTTTTTATGTCATTCATGCTGTTTGATGCATAAATTTGATGTTCCAATTATTTTTTTAAATATTTCACTTTATACGTAGCGAAGCACGTACCGGACCGCTAGTAGTCATATAAATGGATATACCTACATTTATATGTACTTAAGTAATGTAATAAGTATATATGTAATTAATATCGCATTTAAGTCATTAAATAAGTATCAGATATTATTTCAATAGAACTATAATCAATATTTTACGATAGTCAATTGGAAACTAAAGTAAAAAACAATTTATTTATTTTTTAAATAAAAAGTATCCTATGTTACTTCTAGTACCTCCAAAAATATGTGTACAAAGTTTCATGATGATCGGTTAAGTAGTTGTTGCGTAAAAACGTAACAAACAAACTCACATTCACGTTTATAATGTTAGTAGGGATATATATATATATATATATTATTTTATGTTAAAAGCAAGCATGTAATATAAAGCACATGACCAAGGAATAATCCATAAAATTGTCATGCACATGCCCGCAGCAGATAAATAATTTGAATCAGATAACCCGTCCAGTGCATAATAACCTATTATTCAAGTAATGCTTGCTTTTGTCTTTTATAATACTCCATATATAAAATTATTATTTTAAATCTACCCACCGAGACGTCTAAGAGACACTCAAATATAACAACACCGGAAATAACTAATGAAAAACTATCGTATATGAAATAATTGCTTTTGAATTTTAATATTAATTGTAAGCATATATGATTTACATATATAAGAACACGTATGTACTGTAAGATCGATTAATATCTAATTGAATTAACACATGTTACCTCACTACTTGCTAGATACAACACTAGTGATAGTTTGATATTATTATTAAATTAATGAATTATGTGTCATACATTACTTGTCTTTTGGTTTTGTACCTTAAGCGAACACTTTGTACATGGCGGTACTAACGCAGTTTAAAAATGATCTTTTGAAAAATCGATCGTTTTTTGTTATTTTGAAGTTATGCCATTGGTCATAATTCAAACTAATACCAAAATACATTATCTTTTGATACATGAACCAATTGCGCTTATCCAATATCTATAACGCCTATGTTAGACTACACATATACCTCAACAATAGAACGCTTTCGATTTCTCATTGTCCTAACAGATTGAACTGATTTCTCTAATTAAAGGTTCCAGTACGTTATTTGACATTATACATAATACTTCTGGTTATATTTAACTGTGTTCTTCAATCCGTATATCACATTATAGCCTTTATTTCGTTAGTGAAAAGTTGAAATTAGTTTTACACCATTAGGTGTATAACTGAAAATGTGATTTAAAATCGAAGGTGTGAGATCTAATTGGCAATCGGTTTTGCTAATTAGTACAATGTTACGTAGTGTTCCCCTACATACAAGTGATCCAGTTTTCGATAGCAAACCTGTAGCGCCTAATATCTTTAGATCTATAGAATGGTTCGGAAATTAAAAGTCAAGATTTAGTATCCAGTAAAGAGATTCGCGGATATCAGGATTAACTTTAAAGAGTTTTGACAATAGACGGTTTAGAGGTGAGTTTTGGAATCAATTTGTAATGCACACTCGTAACATCAAACTTACTGGCATTTATCTCTAGTAATGGTTATACCTGCTCATAGACCGCAGTTTAATTCAACTTTAGACAAAGTGCGGTCACATGTCAGACTATTGTATAATAAAATATATCCTATAGTGCCCATATAATCTACCTATTACGTTTACGAGTGTATGTAATAATTACGTATAAGGTAAATTGGCTTTAAAATTATAGCTTATTTACATTGGTTGTTAGTTACCGCATGCGGGTGGCGGGTGATTTCCAGAATACAAGCGAATTGGTGGATAAGGGACAACTGGGAATAGAAAGTAAAGACACGTGGCTTATGTGCAGAGCAAAATGCGTTATAAATAAAACAGAGGTGATGACAAAAAAATTTGGTATACACATCATAAACATCAAGAAACCCATTTGAGAATCACAATCGTACCGGCATCGTATGCGTGCGCGCATGATTTTATTACGACAAGAGAATAGAAATTTCAAATTACGAACAAAGAGATAGTATGGCCGCCTGCCGCTACATAGCTGGTCACGTATACAACTGATTATAATGATGTGACCTTTTCGATTCCACACAACCTATCAGAGAGGTTAATTCAATTTTTTATTGGAACAACTATCGTGTTGTCTATTTTAAAATCTCCCCATACTATTAAACGACTTACTTAAACTGTTGCTTTTAAAAAGCAATTTTAAAGTAGACGATCTCTATCATAAAACCACGTTGGGTTCAATATAATATAAAGATTTTACCGTGGTGATATGCTAAGCGGTTTGGCATTTTGTGCCGAACTAGATCAGTTAATAGAACTGTGGCCTTAATGTACGAGTATATTACAAATTCATATTTGTTACAAAATTCCTTTGTATCACGAACTTTGTGTTCACTTACACCTGTATCGCGGAACGTAGTAATATATAGATGTATAATAATGTGTATATACCTACATTTATTATAAGGAATTTATAATCTTTATCATAATTATTAATTTATTTATTTCAATACAAAACCTAAACTCCCTAATATAAACAGCTGAATCTTGATTCAAGTTAAAAAAAAACATCTATATTATGTTGCTATCAATATGGTGTATTATTAATAAAAAAAAGTAGATATTTATTTCGAATTTAGAATTTTAATCCTTGTATTGTCTTTATTCTGATACATAGATCCTGGTTTGGAGTTAAGGACATTGTATATATGTACATATGTTATTAGTTATTATATACATACTTAAAATTCAAAATCATTATGGAAACACTCGTTTGAACTGAAAACTCAAAACCACGAAGTAAAAAAACTATTACACAATATAGTAATATATAAAATAAGTAAAGTTACTTGAAAGGGAAGTACTTTCAATAACTCACTCATGCCAGAGCAACAAATGCGCAAAGTGGTTTGTGGCGAACAATGCTTCTTGGGCAATACAACTTTGTCATTTCCATCTCGTTACAGTTAAGATTGCTATTCATATGCATGTCTAAGTTCATCAAAATAGGTTATTCAAGTCACCATTTTCAAGTACAACACCAGTAAAACGACTCATTCGAAAGAGAAGTCTGCCCTGACAATTTAGATGGTGTATCGAACCGGTATGGTGGAGCTGACTTCAATTGTTTCTGCTCATGGATAGTTTCCTAGGTTAACATTAAACAGATTGTTGTGTACTTATACAGGATAATTTAAAAATAAAGTCTCCCTATTTCGTACACTAGCGATCACAATCAAAGCATCACTCAAACTCAAACACTAGGCAACAAAATATTGTAAGCGAATCACTTAAAATCCCACACACATCCACATTTAAGTATTTAAGTCAAAAATAGACTATTAACTTCACACAATGATAAATCATCATTAATTCGTTTGAATCATGTAAGTTGAAACAATGGGCAACTCCGGCGCATCCAAGCACAGATTAACGGATTTAAGATACAGGGTGTACTTATAAATTTTAACACTACTATTGCTTATATATATATTACCTCAGTGCAATGCCTGGCAGCTGTCGTCCCCGCTATGCCGGCTTGATAATACGAGTGCCTACTTTTGTTTTATACTATGTATAAAACAAAACCTACAAATATATTTATTAATGTAGTATTAATGCCAATGATATTGTTATATTATATTATTTATACATTTCACATATATACTAATATATAGTCCAGTCATCCAATTGTCCTTGGTGAATTATGCAATGTATAATATAAAAAAAGGAACACGATGTATAGCTTTGACAGGCAAACTAATATATCTCACCTCTCTATCTAAATCTCCCAACACGTCATGTCACGTTGACAGCGACGGCTTCCACTGTCTGATCACTATAATTAATACCCCACTTTGGGCAATTGTTTGTTTTAAGCTACCTTTTTGTATAAAGGTCAAATGTTACATTGTTAATGAAAAAATGTTACCTGAAAATATCGTAAAAACTTCGAGTGTGTTGAAATTAATCAACTTTTAAGTTATACAAAACCTCTAAGTTTTCTAAATTTATGTAATTTTGTATATAAACTATTTTGAGTTTATTTTCAATGCGTGCTTGTGTCTCTCTAGTAGTCATCGATGACTGAATTAATGACGATGAGCCTGGTAGCCTGGACGGTGTAGACTGTAGAGTCATCTTGCCGAGAGAAACCGGTGATTGCTGTTGGGATCAAAGAATATAGGTATATTTAAATGTATATAAGCTAATATAAGTTTTTTAAGTTTAGAATGTGAAAAAGCTATTTTAAATAGATAGAACGTCTAGACGTTTCTAGAAGAGCAAAAATTTTCGCTCCAATTGTGTTACAGTTACAAATTACTCATTTTTCTAAGAAAATGAACGTTAATCTAGCAAAAACTAACGAAACGCAGCTTTTTTACACCAAATTTTGTTCGAACGACTGACGATATAACACTAAATAAGATAATTTTTTTCACTTTCATAATGGCCAGTCCACTTATTAAGATCTGTTCACATTGATCGTTATTGCTTTAATTAATATATTATTAACAATATTTAAAATATACTATAATAAAATATACTATACTATACTACACTATACTATCAAGGCAAGAACAAAACAAACATAAAATACCCAAATATACGCATTTTTTTATTAATATGTGTTCTGATTTCTAAATCATAAAGTACAAATAAAAATTGCCAACACAATTGCAGTTGTTTCATTATCTACCAATAAATAAAGACATGTAATTCAGAAATCTCCCATTGCACAAAATCCGCCCTAAGGGTAACACATTGTTTTGGTAAGGCATTGTCACTAAACAACAAAAAGATATTAAAGTATATCAATGCAGACCAGTGCCTTAATAAAGAGGTCATTAACCCGGAACCACGAAAACAAAAGACACAATATACCTATAATAAGTAAGTAGGTAGGTATATTATAAAACTATTAATGTTTCATATAAACAGCTCATCGAGTTCTTAGATAATGCTTTTAAGTTCAGAAGATAAGTAAGTGATGATCGATTGTGGGAATGTATAAGATGGTATGGTGACAGTAAGTTACATTAACGTTATGAGTTAAGTTTAAATAGAGCGTGCTTCGTCGTATGGGCCGCGATGCTATCACTGCTATAGGGCGAGTGACTAATTTTGATTGTTCATTTATTAAATTTATAATAGTTTATTGACAAATTTGTATTGTTTAAAACAAAGATAAATCTCGATCTTTAAACTGAAGCTATATTTCCCTCTTTATTAAGCTTTTATTTATGTAGCCTTAATTTATATCACCCGCTACTAAGACACTGTTTCCTCTATGACAGTTGGTTGTCTGGAGGTAATTACTTTTAGTAATATGATTAGCCAATTGTGTTAAATTGTAATATCTCCTATTTTAATGCAATAAAGGGTTGATTATTATATTATATGTTTGTCTAAGGTTTGTCTAAAGTTGTATCAAATGTTTTAACTTTTGCTCAGTTTGCAGTGACTTTCAGCTACGAGGTTTTTAGTTTAAGTGACGTAACATCCATATATACATTTCTATAAGTAACTTTATATACCAGTGTTCATTATAGTCCACTGACTACTAGTTTAAAATATTATCAACTATCAAAACTAAATGATCAACATATAATTTAAAAAGTCAACTCTCATACATTATGAGGTTGACATACATAATAATATAATCCCTATAATCACATTTCTCATAATAACGTCATTAGAATTAGTCTGACCGAATGCCGTCTTGTGCGGTCGTTACATCCACGGTCACGATGGTACGTGTGTGGGGGCCTTAATGTTAATATTATTATAAAAAATACAATATGTATAATTGGTATGGGTGCGTCTTATGTTGTTGTTGTTTTTTGCATTAAAATTACATATTATATGTAGTTTATAAGAATATAATAATAATATTTGTCTTTTCTTTTGTTTTTTTTTGTTTATACGAATAGCATAATAAAGAAAAGAGCACGATTAAGTTTGAATATTTAATAGTTTACAAAACTTATACGAAAAAAATAATTACAAGATCGATTATATTATACAATGAATATAATAATTAGAAAGTGTTAGAATTAAAAGTAAAAGTTAAAACCACTCTAAAAATCATTTTAAAGGTGCTGTTTACGAACCTAGGTATATTTATTTAAACAAATTCAGGTCAGGAGTAGTAATTGGCGACATAGGCGCCTGAAAATACTGAGCTGTGTTTCGTTACGTACATTTGCCAGTTTCATACCCAAAAACAAAAATTTTATTACATATATTTTCATGAGAAAGAAAATATATAAAAAGCACAAGGGAATATGAAAGCAAAAAAGATTACCATACTAAAGTAAAGAATGTATGCAGACTTCTCGTTTTTTCCAAGCAATTTTTCCATATTATGGAGGTAAAATATACTCCTACACTCGGCCCGTTTGCGGATGTTTCCCGTCACATACACTGAAGGTACATACATATTGGTAGGTAGGCATGTAGTCGTGTGTCGTAGCGAGCAACAGGTGACTCACCCCTGCAGGGTTAAACGGTGCAGTTCAATTGACACACCGAATGCTCTATTTAAATTTTTGTTTATTTAAATAAAAAAAGGACTACTAGAAAATATGTGGCAATTTATACATAAAAAAAACAATCAGATTGACTTAAAAAATCAATTGTTCTAAATTAAAAAAAAATAAAAATTAAAATGATCACGTGTGTTTTGCAATCATATTTCGCTTACATTATACATATGTATAAACAAAAATTAATAAAACAATTGAAGTAGAGTATCATTCATTCAAAATAATTCAAATCGACTGTAACGAAAATGTTTTTCTCATATGGTGGAAATCCTGCCGCGACTAATGCGTGCCAGGGTTACCGATGTCGAGAAAATTTATGTCGAGCCTTTTGTTTTACGAGTTTGCTTTCAAAGCCACTTACGATGTATCGGTTGGGGTGATCCCGTTTAATATTGAAATGTACGTGTTTTTGTTTCCACAAAACTTTGTCTGCGCTCTCTGAAGTTTAGGTAAATGCATACTGGTATTTAAGTTTACAATTTGATTAGTTTTGTTTCGTATCTTTGGTTTATTATATTAGGTTAATTTGTGTTATAGTACACCTAAGTATACTATATGTATGTTGCGTTTTTTTAAACATATATGTTAAATATTGATATTATTAAAATATTGCTTATATATTATTTTATATGTCATTAAATTTCAATTAATATATCGTCGCTGTTAACATAATAGGGTCTACAAA
The DNA here is from genome assembly GCA_028551675.1 of Tineola bisselliella. Taxonomy (NCBI): domain Eukaryota; kingdom Metazoa; phylum Arthropoda; class Insecta; order Lepidoptera; family Tineidae; genus Tineola; species Tineola bisselliella. The sequence continues at coordinate 166,481 of JAPWLS010000377.1, forward strand.
ATCATAATTTTACAGACGATTTATAGTTTATTGATGTACTGTTGTACTGAATGAGAAACGATTGAGAAAATGCTATTTTCATGATAAGGAGAGGGTATTTCAACAAAAAAAAGGCAGTATGTTAGTTCCGACTTTGTTAACAGAACCCGGTGATATATTAGTTTTGTTATAATAGCTATAGTATAGGATATATATGTATAAAACACCAATAACAAAAAACTATCGACAAAATTTACAGAAAAAAAATTATCTTATATTCATTCAAACTAATTAACACATGCTAAAGTTAAACGTAATTTAATTACATAACCCAAATTAGGTATGTAATATTCCTAATCGGCTTACCCTTAACGTGACACCCTTAATTTGACGTGAAAGTGTGAAAATTGAGAAGCAAAGGGGAGTTCTAGTAAGGCTATAAATTTCACCAAAATACACGTGAAAAGTACTTGCTTAGAAAACTTTATGTGTTACTTTGTATTGTTGTTTTCATATGAATTATAAGCCTTATTAAGTTTCAAAATGATTTTACACAATAGATCGGTATTTTAATTAATACATAGGCAATCAATTAATCAATTTATAATTATAAATATTATGTAATATAATTAATTATGCTACTCCGTCCTAACAGGATATTGACACACAATTTATTTATTTTTAATTTGCGGAATTTTTTTATTTGTCACGACATATCAGCCCCATCGTACCTTACCTACAAAATTTAAAATTAAAAGAGAGAGCCGCTGATGAACCACCTTGCAGAAATCCCAACAACACACATCCGATTCCGGTTCAGCCTGCAGACTCTGTGATATCTCACCAGCGCATAAATATATTTAAATTCGAATATTATTAATAAACATTTATTTCAATAGAGTATCAAATCTGAGACTCCAGTGTAATAGACTTGCATTAACCCACTGCTCCACAGAGTTTCTCTGACGTCATAAAGAACATAGTGTTTCAATTGAATAAATACATAACATTAATAATATTAAAATGTAACACGTTTGTTAAAACCTGCAGTAACGAGTACACCATCCTGCCTCACGTAACTAAAAACTATATTTAAATGAAAACTAGCATATGAGTTAGGGTTGTCACACACTTGTTTTTTTATTATCACATATTCAATGGGTGACCGCCTTAATATAATCTTTTTCTATAGCAAATTTGTTCATATAAAAAAGGGTATTTATTAGTTTAGAAGTAGTTGGGTATAATAAGAATGTACTTACTAACATTATATTGTATAGGCTATGATTGACGAGTTTCTTGTAATTTCTTCTCGTCATATGATTTTCCGAAATCTCGTAAATTATGACTATGTGCAAGAGCCTATTCGAAATAAAGATTTCATTTTGATTATAACATGTAGAGCCAGTATAGTGAAAGTTAATTTTATTTTCGATCATTTTTATGTCGTATGTTTTTTTATTCGTACGTAGCATCAGAGATTTCACAATAAAGAAAATATTTATAAATTTTTCTTCAGTGCACGGAACACTTAACCATTGAATAATTAAAGCAGGTTTATGGGCAATTACAGTTAACCGTCGATTAACTATAACTAATACCGCTACCCTACTCCAGGCATCAACGTAGATTTTATCTAGATTCCAATTAAAAATTAAATAAAAAGTTGATATGTAAACGGGGTAAAGCCGTGAGTAAAAACTAGTATGAATTGTAAGTCACTGCTTACCCCTTAGCAATCAAATAAATGTTTGTGAGACTTAAAGATAAAAAATACCATGTATAAAGTTTTAATTGATTTTGCATAGCCACTTCATGTTTCTATTATATAAAATCAAAAGTTTCGAAAGATTTGCAGCCACCGAAGTTACAAGACAGTTATCACAATTGTTTATTTGAGATTCAAAATTATTATCGTAAACTATTTTACACAGTGTATCTTTAGTAAATAAACAACTTTGAAACTTATCTTTTACTTTGTGTTCCATCAAATTAGGAAATCGTTAACTGTGCCGCGACAAAACAAAACAAAGATTGAGAATCGCTGGGTTACCATGTAATATTATTATTTAAAAAAGGGGTAGGCAGACTAATGATATAAGTAAGTCATGTAAACCGAGATAAGACCTTCGTTTATGATTATTTTCAATTCGTGTTTATAATAAAATTTTATAACGTACAATTATGTGTGAATAGAAAGGGAATTTTAAGTTGAAATAATGTAACATTAGAATGTCTAATTTCCTAAACCTAATCCTTATTGAACTGCTATCCTATTATTAGCAGATCTTTATCGTATGACATGAAACTGGAAACCAGTTGCCTTGGAGCGTACGAGTATGTCCTATCAAAGTAATAGTCAATAATTTTAGTATTAAATGGATGTATTTTAATTGTATTTTATATCATTTGTGACAATTTTATTTCTACATATAAAGGGTAAACTTAAGCGATTATCAAATCTTTGTTATTCATTGTTCATAATTCATTTACATTTGGATTTGTCGTTACATTAGCATCAATTACATACATCTAACATTCGAGAATATTTTATTTATTGGTGATTATTGTGATAAACGTATATTCAATAGAAAAAATACATTACTGCATATTCTTTGTCGACAGTTTCAGCTATCACTGATGAAACGTCAATGTATAGTGGACTCAGTTTTAACTTCATATACACACATATTAGTAGGTATATATGGAAAATAAAACAAATCCAGTAACGTACAGATTATATTAATTATAATAATTTTAAAAGGAATCTATTTTACGATCGCTACAAATATAACATAATATATATTGACTTAAATCAACTAGAGTAGCAACGGAATTTAATGTGTTACACTACAGGGATTAGCCCAACGGACCAATGTTCACAAAAGTGATTTATATTCCTTATATTTTTCTACTTATTTTAAAATATTCAATGGGGTTTATTCTGTTTGATTTTTTACGTAGTCACTTCAATAATTCCTTCGTTTTTACCATGTAAGAAGGCCTCATTGTAACTATTTTTTCTTCTTGTCCACTCCACTCAAAATAGCAAATAACAGCTCAATATAAATACATTTACGGACACTATCAAAGTCGTATTTCACGGTGGCCGAGCGGAGCACGACACTGTATATTATTGATTTAGATATCGGCGCATACGCAGTCTCACTTAAACGCTCAACAAATGGGATTAACTTACATGAATTGTTCATTAAACTACCGCTCCTTTGGCCAGTATGTGAGATCTATGTATGGTTCGCAAATTTATTTAACTTTCTACAGGTAATTAGACAGGTTATTTGTGAGTTTTTTGTTTCAATTTACTCATGAAACCAATATATAAGTTAATACATATAAGACGAAACACAACATTGAGTTAAAAAGTTATATAGCGACGTTAATTTTTGAGTATTTTAATCCAATGTTTTGAAAGCTTCGCAGCTATTGTAGTCTCGCAAATAACCTAAGACAGTACTACAAATAGATTCGTTTTCAATTTGATGTTTTGTTTGCTGTCCCTACAGTAACGGGGACACATCGTTGTCTAATCTAAGTTCGCGAGTTATTTGTGCTCCAACGGCTATCGCACGCACGGTTACTGTTTTGGGTCATGTAAATTTGTGCTGACGCTACCTATTTCCATAAATAATTTAAAGAGAATTTATATGCGAGGTAATTACTTATTACTTATACAGGTCGAATAATTTCCTTAACAAGAAGCATTCCTATATTATGTGTTTTTGATATATTTAAAATCCGATTTATTACCAGAATTTTTCCATACAATGAAGGCATGTGTTTTTCTACATGACTAAATACAACCTTGTTCCGCTCAATGGAGCTGAAACAAAATATGATTAAAAGAGGACAAAAAAACCTTTACACTATCAAATGTTAATGACAATTATCGATAAATAGTTACAATAATTATCGATAATAACAATATCGAGCAGTTCTTTTTGTCGATTGCCCATTGACCGTGACTGCCCACGACTTTAGGAATGTTTTGATAACTTCACTTTAACTGTGAATTAAATTTGTTAGGCCTCCGTAGCGTAGTGACTTATGCGTCAATCTGTTACGGAAAAGAGACAAATTCACTGCCGAAACAAATATTCACTTATTTATATACTATTTATACATATATTATATATAGTTGTTTTGGGATTGAGATTCTAAAGTTGAGGTCCTAAACCTAAACGTAAACGTAAACCTAAAAATCATAGTACAATGCATTCTAGTTTAGGACCAGTTCATGTACATTAAATGTTCTATAAATCAGCATAGCAACAGGCGGTTCTAAAACGCTCGCTTTAAAAATTCTATCTCTCCTAGTTTTCAAGATATAAATATGTAAGTATTTAAAAAGTAATGTTATTTTAATTACATCTTATGTATACATTTAAAAAGCTTTGGAGGAATTATGACTAAAACATTCATATAAGAAACACTTCATTAAAAAAAATGCATAAACAAAAACGAAACACATAATACATTGAGTTTTAAGTTTAATGCATTCATTCAAAACAGTGGCAAGAGTTTTTTTTACTTACATATTCAGTAAAAAAAAAGACTTCAGCCATGCAATCTGTACGCATCGTTTATGAAAACTGTTTACTTGAAACACTTACACTAATGACATGCTTAATTTGTCTATAGAAATTGTAACTGTAAAGATTAATACGATATTTATACAAATAAAACTACACATATACAAGGATTAGATCTAGTTTTGACGCTACACAAAAGGACAGGGCCATAGTATATCCCTGAGGGCGCCCTAAGAAAAACTATTATCTATATAAATAGAAGCGAAACTTAAAAAAAATAAATGTTTCTTTATGGTGTGAAGTTTAGCATAAAACGTCACGAATCGAAAGCTAGTACTCCAGATAATTCAAAAGACAAGATAAACGTTGAATGAAATACGCACCACAGTTTTATTAGTCATCGTTAAATATTTATGGGGTAAAAGTTACATATATGAAATTTACTACCACGCATGTGGCAGATAACTACCAACAATTTCCTATGCATTTTACCATTTACATGCACACATAAAATCCATCGAATCCCCTTTCACTTTGCGCACAAAATAATTAGACACCGAGTGTTAAGAATAATTTCTCAGTTTTAACTTCGAACTAGAGAGACCTTGATATCTCAAAATAGGTGAATCCCCTCTTCAAACTACTCAAAAATTAGAACTTGCAATTATTCAGTCAATATATAATTAAGTTAAAACACTTACACAGTATAGCCATTTACAGTAAAGCGGATATGTGATTAATGTGATACGAATTGATTGCTTACTTGTTTTATTTATTTTTTTACCAAGTTACGTGTATCTTATGGCTGCAAAGCTATCGAAACATTAGAACATTTGAATTTGTTTTGATTAATAACGTTTAAAAATATTTATATCTATCTATATATATAAAACTCAAAGGTGACTGACTGACTGACTGACATAGTGATCTATCAACGCACAGCCCAAACCACTGGACGGATCGGGCTGAAATTTGGCATGCAGGTAGATGTTATGACGTAGGCATCCGCTAAGAAAGGATTTTTATCAATTCTACCCCCAAGGGGATAAAATAGGGGATGAAAGTTTGTATGAAACTTTGTCAATTTTAAACCGATCGGGCTGAGACTTTGCATGCATAAAGCTACTATGACGTAGGCATTCCCTGAAAGGATTTTGAAAAATTCCACGCCTAAAGGGATAAAATAGGGGATGAAAGTTTGTATAAATCTTATTAGATTTTCGACTGATTGAACTGAAATTAAAGATTGGAGTTACTATGATGAAGTTTATTAGTTTGAACCTATCAGTACCTAATGGAACGAATAAATTAAGACGAACAAAATAATTTTTAGTTCTAAATGTTGACAATAGATGGCGTTAGTAGTATTTTAAAACGCGCTATCGTTGTGTTTTCACTGAGTTACATATACCCGATGATGAGTGGCCGCCGTATCTAATAGTACATACTATACCTAAATATTTCTAGCGGATTATATTTGACGATTTTGGCTGTTCTTTTCTGGGCATATTTTGGATTGCATTTGTGCAGTATAATACTATTTGAATTTTCGAGGTTAGGTGTCATTTTTATAGTTAGATGCCACTTTGTTACAGAAGTGTGATAGGTATTGTCTGTTGACTGAAATATGAAACATCTTCATTATTACGCAGACGTAGTTGCGGGCATCAGCTAGTAGGACATATTTAAGCTTCACCGTATAGGTATATACTTTCTTTTGTTTATCTGTCAGCCTACTTATAGCTTAAATAAAGCTGTCTAAGCCCTCTGCTATCTGGCAAATAAACGTGTCAATGTTCTGAGAAACAATGCTTTCTTTATGTTCGAAGTGTGTGTCAAAGTTGTGTGGGATTTGTACATGACTAAGTTCACAATAATAATTGACTGTTTCTGTGGCGGAGTGGTCAACGCAGTAAGACAACAAGTATTTAATATATTATAAACTTTTATCTTATTATACTCGTTAAAAATACATTATCAGTATAGTATATATACAATGTAAAAGTGAAAGTATCAGGTACTTTGTTGTAAACAGCTAACATGTTTACATGAACTAATTCCGTTTACAAGGTCCATGTTAATCTTTTATCCTGTTCTAACTTACGATACATCTCATTATTTAGAGTAAGACAACACTATGTTGAGACTCAACACTACCGTATCGGGTTACTGATTTAGCATACAAGGAAAGCTTTGCATTTACAGTCTCTTTAGAAATAATTTAACGTAGCTTTAAAGGGAATTTGCAAAAACGTATAAAGTTGAGAATTTCAATGATTATTATAAATTTGTACGTAATTTAAATCATCAAATATGTGATGGATTTCAGAGGTTTAGGATCCCGTAGACGCACTAATTTAAAACTAATTTTTCTATTTTTTATTTATTTATTGACTTTTAATAATTAGGCTCCAATAGAGCGCTTTTACTCGTCAATACAAATATAAATGGAATAAATTTATTAATTTAATAATTATCAATTTGATTTAGCCTATATGGGTAAACAAAAATGACATAGATTATGTCCAAGCTCTATTATCTATAAGATATTCATCTAACGTTTATGAATCTAAAAATTGTAAACAAAAGTAGGTATAAAGTAACTATACAAAAAAATAATTAAAAAAAGTATTCGTAAGTAAAAAATGAAAACTATATTTTTCCTGAAATCTCGGCCAACTATTATGTGAAATGTGGTTGAAAGTCTTTCATAATGGCGATGTAATGGGTTCTTAGTACGAGCACTCTTCAGGTGCGACGTATGGAATGACTACATGCTACCGACGAGGTGGCGGGACCTGTACATTACACAGGTACAGTTATTAAACCTAAAACAAGTGAATTTACCAAATTTTATAAAATTCCCAGTAATACTGTAACTAGACAACTTTGATTAACACTAGATTTACCAGCTTAAATATACCTATTTCTACCAAAACCAAAAAAGTATATATTTGTTACAAATATATATAAAATAATATAATTCATAAAACTAATTCTTCTGTTATAAATTAAAGAAGATTAGAAGAATTAAAGAAAATATTACACGCAGTAGGAATTTTAATTTGATCTTGCAAGAGCAGTTCATTTTGACTGGTCTGGTAAATCTAGTGTTAAACTTAAATTAAGATTACAGTGCTATAACTCGTTTTCGAAAAGATGGTTATATAAAACTGACGACGATAATAAATTTCAGACCATATTTATTTTAGTAGCATAATACATGTTTGAACATTTAAAAAGTGTTGACTTTTGTATTGTAAGATACAAATTACAACACAGTACATAGCTTCATTTTATAACACAACACTACGCTACTCCTTTACAGCATAGCACAGGTGTGAGTGTGATGGATATAGTGAGGGAAAGATGTAAGAAAGAGAAAAGAAACAGGTATTAAGCGGCAAAATAAGAACTTTGTCTAAGGCAACGGTAAATAATATATAGCACTACCTCCCAATCTCGGTCGGGTTATATAGCGTAACCAATCGGTAATTATTCAATTTATTTAAACTAATTACGTTGTGGTACAATTTAATACTAAAATTATAATACATAATAATAATTGGTCCCGCCATATTGACAGTCACCTTCTAATATAATAGATTCACGACAATTACTCCCTCGGAGGATGGTAAGTGGGGAAAACTTAAGAAAAACTTTATAACTCAAATGTATGGGATGAATGAAATATGTGTGCAAGACATGAGTGCCATTGTTTTTCCTAGTCTTATGTTTCATAAGTATCTACAATTTTTTTTTAAATCTGAGAAATCGTCTATTTTGAATTGACACTATTTCGGCGATCGGCATTTGTTTTTATTCGTGACGTCAATGCTCTAACCGACTCTAACGGATAGTGGGTCTTAATAAAACAATGCACTAACATTATTTCATAATAGAAGTCTCTTGTAATGCCTACATGATTTGCTAGTACATTAGGCTTTCTGATAACTATATCAGCATACAGTCTAGACCAAACCGACCCCTAATCCGATAACAAACTGGTCGTTTACGAATTTATTACATAAAACTATTTCTTGCAAATAGGACAGGGGCATAAACATTTCGACCAACTCGTTGGTTCTAAAAGTGTTTGCTATAAATTGCAAATAATAAAATAAATAAATTATAAATAAAATACAATTGGAAATATTAAAAACTATTTGATATATATTAAGCAGATATTTTAGATTATAAATTTAGAATATAAATTTTTAACAAAAAAAAAAGTTTGAGGACCACTGTTATAATGGTTTGAAAGTAATGTAACATTAAAGAGATATATTATTTAAGATGAAATTAAACATTATAATTATTGTCGTTTAAAATTTCTTAACCTGAGATTTGTGGAAGTGAGATCACCTAATAAAACATTAAGCAATGAAATTCTTGACAAATCTTTGGTTCGAAATATTATATTATGTAATTAAATAATTTTTTTTAAATACAACTAAGCATAAATGGAAAAGTGAAAACTAATAAAAAATAAACACGATAGTCAGCCGTAAAATTTAATAAACAAAAGGTTTTAAATATAATAATTACAACAAAAGGTTGGGAAACATTGATTTATGGAAACAGCTGTCATCAAATTCGTATAATATGAAATGAAATTAAATGAAAATCATTTATTAGCATAGACACTAAAGCCGTGCATTTGCTCATCGTTAGACTCTAGCATGGCTTCGGAAAGGCGTATCACGAAAAGAAGACCACAAGCCTGTACATAAAAAATATTATATCTAATGCAGCTTGATTACTCAGTAGCTATATGTAAAATACAAATGAATACATTCGTGAATGTATCTAATTATCTCTTTGTCAGTCAAATATTTAGAGTTTAAAAACAATATTTAGTCGTGGGTTTATAACGAGCGACAAGACACGACCACGTGTTGAACATCGTATATCGAGCAAATGACGCCGTTACTAAGAGATACTATCGCCAAATCAGATATTGAACTTTGATTACGCGGTCTTGATAGTTTAGCGAGTTCCTTTTAATATAAATAACCAGCTATTTTATTACTGTATTTTTTGGGTTTGTTTAATAAGTGTTAAATGGAAGACACGAGCAGAAGTGTTTTTAAAAATATTGTACGAGGAATGTGGGCAACACTGCTTCCCAGATGGAGGCTGTCAAGCGAGCGTGCCGTGCCGAGCTTGCGATCTGTTCAATCTTGTGTGCATTTTAACATATTATACATCTTCTTTGCAACCGAGTGTTTTACTCTGAAATCTTCATAGCTCGTGTCATTTAACACAATCTGTGTTACAAATTTTATTTATAAGCAGTAGTGTAACTTAACTCTAAGAGTATTACCAACTAAGTGAACCATGATGTTTATTCCTACCTGTCTTATATATGAATACCATTACAATTCCTCCACTCGATCTCGAAATAAAGAATATATATACAGTACAAATGTAAAAAGTAATTTACTTTTTCTACATATGCTGACTGACATGCACACATGACGATTTTCAAATGATCACAAATTTCAAGTGATGTCATAAACAAAAGATTTGCATCCCTTTCACACATGTCTCAACTTAGATATATAGTTATCCCTCTCTAATGATTGTTTCTGCCAATCAAAAGTCCAATCCAGTATATTACTTGTGAGTGTCACGAAAACAAACGATTCTTCAGTGGTTATTTTCTAATTGAAGCATCAAGATGCAATGAACTTCGTTTGTTATCTCAGCGACGTTGTCAGGCTAAACATTACGTGTAAGATACGGTGGTATTGTGCTTAAGAAACACACGATTTAACAATGTATTAAGTAAAATTATTATATGTATAGAAAATTGGGACGAGCTTTCACACAATTTTGACGCCAACGCAATTACAAAAGACTTAGATATTATATTTTAATGATAAATTGTATTATTACAATTTATTTTCATCAGTTTTATTAAATACTAACTGTTGTCCGCGACTTTGTTTGCGTAGTAATGAAGATATAAAGCACATATTCATATTTATATATATATGATAAATATCATTTTAATATAAAGGAATCAATA
>JAPWLS010002000.1:0-76854 GCA_028551675.1 Tineola bisselliella
GCTAGCTAGAGAGCGGATCTATAAAACTCACTCGAGGTAGTTACTACCCCATAAAAAGAATATTACCAAGTTTAACGCCCCCTATCATAGTAGCGAGTACATTTGCAGCCTTCAGATCCCTGTGTATGACCTTATTGGAGTGGAGAAACTGCAGCCCCTTGCACATCTCGCGGCAAACGTACGCTATTTGCGTCTCGCTCAGACCCTTTGCTAACTCGGACATCAAAAGGTCCAGCGCGCCACCGTCGCAGTACTCGATCAACATCTGCGGAGATAAGAGCATTAGTATAAAATAAATTTATTCTATATAGAGATATTTAATAACATCACACCTATAACGACGAACTCTAAAAAACGACGAAGTTACTTGACTTGTGACTTGCAGTTATGAGGTAAGGAGGTGTAAGGAAAGCCAGTCAAACCTGATGGTGACGTAGCTCGCTGATATCCTCGGATTTTGAAGCAGACTGTATGTCGCGCTGGTTTACACTATCTTGAAAACACACGACGGATTACGAGGTTTTCACTATTTCAAGGGTGGTGGCGTGTATTTCAACTACTCCTTCAGCTGACTGACACAGCTGGCTTCAGAAAATGACGAGGAGAGTAGGGGAGGAAGAGGGCGGTAGTGTATGCGTGCGTGGGAGTCTGTGAGCAGTGCAGGTGTGTCATTTTGACATATAGATTTGAATTCAAACCCAGCAAACGGCGCGACCAATTAGGTTTATCTTTGTTCGATCTTGCAATATTGCAATAGAGGGTAGATGTATGTTTCTCTTTCTTCACTGGCTTATAAGTAGCCTGCTGCAAGCGCAGTGGACACACTCGGATAGTGATCACAGCAGTGAAGTCAACTCAAGATTTAATAAAATGGACAATTTTGGAACACCACTTACCCATAATTTATTCTCAATAAAATAAGCCTCATGCAACTCGACAACGTTTGGATGCTTGCAATCAGTCAAAATGTCAATTTCTACTGTAAAATCGGCCAGATCATCCTCGTTGTCGAGAAGGCACATTTTGGCTGCTGCCAGTTGGCCAGTGCTCTTGTGCTGGGCTTTGTACACCTGGAAACGACATTCAACATTTTAGTATTAATATTGTATTATATGTTATTGGTTCCGCGTTATAGGAAAACGCGTTATACGGTCATTCTTGTATAACACGTTACATACGTTTAACTTAACTCGTTAAAGGGTGTCGCGGAGATCGCGAGATATTGTTATGTTGTTATATAGTTATGTATATTATCGATATACACGTATGAGCGAGAGCGAGCGTCCTGAAGGAGTGTCGCTCGAACAGGGATTGATGCACTGTACAATTAATTACGATATATGTAAATAAGATAGAGTTCTTATTTAAGTAGTGTGATGGTGATGGCGTCTTCGGTATAACCGTGGTGAGAGTATTTGATCCTTATTACTATTATTATTGAATAGATGCTAATCTAATGCTGGAATAGACAGTGATTACACTATATCCTACTTCATTAACATGCTTCTTAGTTTTCTATGTGGTACAATGTTTGAAGAAGGTCTCCACATGGTATGTCGCGCACTAGGTAGAGGAGAGGCGCGTAGTGTAGCCAGGTTTTATAAATGGGTAAGGTCGGTGGCAGGGGAGGATATATGTCATCATGACCTTAAAAAGTGGCTAAAAGGTCTGACCGGATTACTAAAAATGGGAGGGAAGTTCATCGATCCCTTATGGCGACATTATACATATTGGGAGACTTAGACTGGGATATGTGGAAAGTGGTGGACTATTTGATGAAGTGCGAGACTGGTTAATTGAAGAGAGACATATTGGAGAAAATGTTGGGGAGGAGAAATACATCTCCGATCTTCACCATGAAACGGTAAGATACCTCAAACAAGAGTGGCATCTCCCGGAGTCTGTGCCTACATTAGAAGAATGGTTAAAAACAGGAACTTGGATACGCGGAAAGGCTGGTACCGGGACGAACACACAGATCACGGTGGGAGGCTCACGAATAAGGACTCGTAGATTTAAAGGGGTAGACGCACAGGTTAAGTCGGACCGTGAGATAAAGCACGAAATGTTAAGTAAGACTCAAGAACTCATGGTTGTGATGCAAAAGGCGGAGGGAGCAAAAATTAGACCTGTGGTTAAGACGGGCAACGAAATGTATCGTAAAATGGATTATCTTAGTGAGGTAGTGGAGAAGGGATTGTACGGAGGGCGGACTTCAACTTTGTTCGCTGGTACTAAAGGAAATGAGGAGATAGACAAGAGTTGGTTAGAGCATGTAGAGGATAAACGAGTGTTAAAGGTACCTCTAGATCAGAGCTCATTTGATCAACATCAATCAAGGGCTAGCATTTGTGCAGTTCTAAATGCTATAGAAAAAGTTTGTATAAGGGGCAAACCTGTACCTGAAGAAATTAAGACCGTGTGGGACAACATGATGTGGGGTATATTTACTAATAGACCGAAAGTAGTGTACGAAGTTTGGGAAGGAAAGTGGAATAATGGTATACCAAGCGGATGGCGGTGGACGGCCTTATTGGATACTATTCTGAACATCTGCTCGTTCAGAGTAATATGTCGCTACGTTTCGGAACAATGGGGTACCGAAGTGAACGTTTATGACATGTGTGCACAAGGAGACGATGTAATATTTACTACCGACCGTGTAAAAACTGTAAGGAGGATAGTGGCTATGTATGGATATTTAGGTTACAAGGTACATCCGCAGAAAACTTATATAAGCAAAGATAGGGGTGAGTTCTTACGACGAAATTACGAACCCAAACTGCTTACCGGATACTTGGGACGTACACAGTTGGCCTTGAGATTTAGAAACCCAATCATACCGCTGGCCTTGGACCCTGCTGAGAGATTGGGGTCCAGAATGGATCTTTGGTCCTTGTTTGCAATCAGGGGAGGTAATGGTAGAGGGGTAGCGGAAATGTTTTTGGAGGATGCTGAACAGAGTGGGGTAAATCGGAATGACGCGATAGAGTATGCTTTGACTCCTTGCTGTGCAGGAGGGCTTGGATTGGACAAGGAAGATCATCCAATTGGCAAAGAATTATTTGCCGGCTTGAAGCAATGGACTCGACCAAGGACTGAGAAACCCCTGAATCGACTAGATGTGGATTGGGGGAAGTGGCAAGGAAGGATGGACTTATTAGGGATCCATCTGTTCGGTGGTTATAAAGAAGAGTTTAAGTCATTGTTGGCTAGAACATGGGGAGTACCAGAGATGCATCTGGTAGGGGAAGTTAAGACGGAGTGGGAGCACAGTGCTATCCTGGAACCATTAACTCTTCAGGATAGTTATTCTTTACCTGATGCTAATAAGTTATGGGAATTAGACCAGATACCGGTGCTGCTGAGGGGTGTTGTACAGGCATAAGCAGAGTAGTATTTAAGGCTTATATGTTAGGAAGAGTTGGTGTTCCTATCCCTCAGATAGGTAATTTGGCAAAAAGATATGGTAGTAAGGTGAAAGAATGGGGAAAACAGTGGATTTCATGTTTTCTCAGTTCCAGAAATACAGGAGTAATCAAATTGACGAGAAAGTTATTATGGTGGAGGAGCTGTTTTGAACAAAAGTTTTGGTGGAGGAGCTGTTCTGAACAAAAGTTTTGAGGGAACACGTACTATGTTATGTGAACATAGAGTGTCTAGATATCCATTGAGATGATCAGTACATTGATATAGGAGAGTACGTCTGATTGCACTGTCTACTTCATTAACGCTTCATGCTTCTATGTACTTTGTGGTGGGAGTTTTCTATGTGGTACAATGTTGTTGAGTTCAATGTAAGAGGTATAAAGTAATAATGATAATGCGAAGCAGATAATATACATAAATATATATATAGATACCTAAAAGATAGAAAACTCCGCCACAAAAGTTTTGGTGGAGGAGCTGGGATATTTTTAAAAAAGAAGCAATCAGTAGTTTGCCGCAGGATAGATGTAAGTGTGGATGTGCAGGTTTTGGTATGGCACCCCCAAAACATCTGAAAAAATTGAGACGATACCACATGCCTGAGCACAAGTGTGGGGCTTGTGGTGTATTTGGCAAAGGATTACTCGAAGAAGGTCTCCACATGGTATGTCGCGCACTAGGTAGAGGAGAGGCGCGTAGTGTAGCCAGGTTTTATAAATGGGTAAGGTCGGTGGCAGGGGAGGATATATGTCATCATGACCTTAAAAAGTGGCTAAAAGGTCTGACCGGATTACTAAAAATGGGAGGGAAGTTCATCGATCCCTTATGGCGACATTATACATATTGGGAGACTTAGACTGGGATATGTGGAAAGTGGTGGACTATTTGATGAAGTGCGAGACTGGTTAATTGAAGAGAGACATATTGGAGAAAATGTTGGGGAGGAGAAATACATCTCCGATCTTCACCATGAAACGGTAAGATACCTCAAACAAGAGTGGCATCTCCCGGAGTCTGTGCCTACATTAGAAGAATGGTTAAAAACAGGAACTTGGATACGCGGAAAGGCTGGTACCGGGACGAACACACAGATCACGGTGGGAGGCTCACGAATAAGGACTCGTAGATTTAAAGGGGTAGACGCACAGGTTAAGTCGGACCGTGAGATAAAGCACGAAATGTTAAGTAAGACTCAAGAACTCATGGTTGTGATGCAAAAGGCGGAGGGAGCAAAAATTAGACCTGTGGTTAAGACGGGCAACGAAATGTATCGTAAAATGGATTATCTTAGTGAGGTAGTGGAGAAGGGATTGTACGGAGGGCGGACTTCAACTTTGTTCGCTGGTACTAAAGGAAATGAGGAGATAGACAAGAGTTGGTTAGAGCATGTAGAGGATAAACGAGTGTTAAAGGTACCTCTAGATCAGAGCTCATTTGATCAACATCAATCAAGGGCTAGCATTTGTGCAGTTCTAAATGCTATAGAAAAAGTTTGTATAAGGGGCAAACCTGTACCTGAAGAAATTAAGACCGTGTGGGACAACATGATGTGGGGTATATTTACTAATAGACCGAAAGTAGTGTACGAAGTTTGGGAAGGAAAGTGGAATAATGGTATACCAAGCGGATGGCGGTGGACGGCCTTATTGGATACTATTCTGAACATCTGCTCGTTCAGAGTAATATGTCGCTACGTTTCGGAACAATGGGGTACCGAAGTGAACGTTTATGACATGTGTGCACAAGGAGACGATGTAATATTTACTACCGACCGTGTAAAAACTGTAAGGAGGATAGTGGCTATGTATGGATATTTAGGTTACAAGGTACATCCGCCGAAAACTTATATAAGCAAAGATAGGGGTGAGTTCTTACGACGAAATTACGAACCCAAACTGCTTACCGGATACTTGGGACGTACACAGTTGGCCTTGAGATTTAGAAACCCAATCATACCGCTGGCCTTGGACCCTGCTGAGAGATTGGGGTCCAGAATGGATCTTTGGTCCTTGTTTGCAATCAGGGGAGGTAATGGTAGAGGGGTAGCGGAAATGTTTTTGGAGGATGCTGAACAGAGTGGGGTAAATCGGAATGACGCGATAGAGTATGCTTTGACTCCTTGCTGTGCAGGAGGGCTTGGATTGGACAAGGAAGATCATCCAATTGGCAAAGAATTATTTGCCGGCTTGAAGCAATGGACTCGACCAAGGACTGAGAAACCCCTGAATCGACTAGATGTGGATTGGGGGAAGTGGCAAGGAAGGATGGACTTACTAGGGATCCATCTGTTCGGTGGTTATAAAGAAGAGTTTAAGTCATTGTTGGCTAGAACATGGGGAGTACCAGAGATGCATCTGGTAGGGGAAGTTAAGACGGAGTGGGAGCACAGTGCTATCCTGGAACCATTAACTCCTCAGGATAGTTATTCTTTACCTGATGCTAATAAGTTATGGGAATTAGACCAGATACCGGTGCTGCTGAGGGGTGTTGTACAGGCACAAGCAATAGAAGACGGTAGTTGGTATCGATGGATAAAGAGTGAGCATCTATCATTTGTATATAATTTGGAAAAGAGAGTAAGCAGAGTAGTATTTAAGGCTTATATGTTAGGAAGAGTTGGTGTTCCTATCCCTCAGATAGGTAATTTGGCAAAAAGATATGGTAGTAAGGTGAAAGAATGGGGAAAACAGTGGATTTCATGTTTTCTCAGTTCCAGAAATACAGGAGTAATCAAATTGACGAGAAAGTTATTATGGTGGAGGAGCTGTTTTGAACAAAAGTTTTGGTGGAGGAGCTGTTCTGAACAAAAGTTTTGAGGGAACACGTACTATGTTATGTGAACATAGAGTGTCTAGATATCCATTGAGATGATCAGTACATTGATATAGGAGAGTACGTCTGATTGCACTGTCTACTTCATTAACGCTTCACATAGTACTTTGTGGTGGGAGTTTTCTATGTGGTACAATGTTGTTGAGTTCAATGTAAGAGGTATAAAGTAATAATGATAATGCGAAGCAGATAATATACATAAATATATATATAGATACCTAAAAGATAGAAAACTCCGCCACAATTGGGGCGTGGCCGTACACATTTTTGTATTCATACACAATGTTTTTTGTTTTCCGTGGTCGACGGAAAGCAAAAACATTGTGTACGGCCACGCCCCAATGTTTCGATGTTTTTGTGTAATGTTTCGAACAAACTGGAGCAGGAGACGCAGCTTTAAATATACCTATTTCTACCAAAACAAAAAAAGTATATATTTGTTACAAATATATATAAAATTCATAAAACTAATTCTTCTGTTATAAATTAAAGAAGATTAGAAGAATTAAAGAAAATGTTAGATGCAGTAAGAATTGTAATTTGATTTTGCAAGACCGGTCATTTTGACGGGTCTGGTAAATCTAGTGTTAACTAACATGTAATTCTAAAAGACCTTACACAACTAAGGGGCCTTTCATAAATATGAATGACGTCACATTATTGCAATTTTACATCTAAAACTACTAAATTTATTTTCCATCTCAGCTATTACTACTTCTATGACAATCGGTTGTCTGGAAGAAATTACTTTTAGTGATAAGTTGTTGAAACTCGTTGTTCTGTAATCTATATTACAGGCTGTTTATAAAAAGAGTATTTTATATGCTACCACTTGTCAATTCGAATAATAAATATATACATTACGGTTATCAAAATCGGTTGTCTGTAAAGTCGGTTTACTGACGATAGTTGAACGTGACGTCTTAAGAAAATACTGATGGAACGGTAGCATTTTTCAAAAGAAAATTTTAATTTCATTTGTTTTATAGATTTGTATGTATATAGAGAAGGAGGTAATTGGAAGTCACAATGAAATTGATCAAGATCACTTCAAGCCTTACATGGAACGCCTCAGAGCGAGGTAACGCCGCACGAGTCATGTTTTTTCGTGCGTGCAGCCGGCTCAATCGAATTATAAGACGTTGTCACGTCAAAAAGGATGTTTCTTTTACAATCAAATAAATAATAACTAATCTTCTAAAGCACTGCACATAGGAATCAGTAATTCAATCTCCAATAAAGATCGTCGATTGCTCTGAAACTGTTTCCTATGAATTAATTTGTATCAGCATTATTATTTTTATTCAAATAAAAATCAAATCAAATATAGATATGAAAATTAACAAAATAATGATTCAATACTTGTATATATTATATTTAGAAATTTAGAACCCCCCCTCTTAACGTGTGACGTAATTTATGAATAGCCCCTTACTATCAAACTTATTTTGATTAATTTTAATCAGACAAAAGAATAATCAAAACAAAGGCTACAGAAAGCTCCATAAAGTGTTTTAAATTAATTAAAATCCATTCACAAATAACTCTAGCACTTTATGCATATCCACAGGCACAATAAGTCCAAATCACATCGTAAACTAGATATAAACGTAAGGGACCCACTTAGACTGTCACTTATCACAAAAACCATTGTCCGGCGCACATTTTAGCCACATTACTTGAACTTCATTTTCAAGAGGCTCGGGTCCAGGGGCGTGACTAAAACGCGTAACGCATCCTAGGTTTTCTTAAAAGAGTAGTACATCTCCAACGGCTTGTTTACCTGACAAAATAACATATTATTAATCACTAAACTATCACATAATAGCAGACTGTGACAGTCAATATACGCTACCACCCTTATATAATACTCAAGTCATCAGCCCATGGAGTATGGACTAAGTTTAATAATTGTATCTCCAAGTCAATTTCTAACGTCTCCGAGACATCAAGAAACCACTTAGGCGAGTACCAGACAGTATATTATTTTTTTTAGAGCAGATGGCATAACAATCATCTTACACAATATTCTACATACATTATATTCATATGTCAAGGGGTTACTACCCTATCCGGAACTGTTGCAGAAAAATACCTTTATCTAGTTTTTTTTATTTATTTATGTACTAGATCACCCTAATTACATTACCCACCACTGACACTGTGACTGTGACACTTTTAGTGATAATATCGCCAATTGCTTCAACTTTGTGTTTTGTATTCATTCAATTGTAATACCTACTTTTAAAGCAATAAATGATCTAACATTATTTTCAGATATATCATAATTAGGTTTTAGTTAATGGTTTCTGCAATACAGTGTATTTTGTAATTGATATATACATCAATTACAGTAATGCCCCGCTTTACGCGAGAGATGCGTTCCGGAAAAAATCGCGTTAACTGAAATTCCCGCGACCATAAAGAAGTTGATGACTACATTATGTTTATACGCACTCTTTCGCGTAATGCGGGGCAATTGAGCGCGAAATTTGAATAGTGAAAAAGTCAATACATTGCATCTTAAATTACAAGTAAATTGATTTCTATATACGACTAACTGGACAAATAAATTAAAAGTGAAATTTAAAAAAAAAACGATAAACATACATTTACCTTCCAGAACTTATCATTGATCTGCCTCAGGGTTTGTGCTCCGTTCAAGGGCACAAACTGCCCGGGCTGTGGTGCCACGTATATGCAGAAGTTGAGTAATCTATATGCTTCTGGAAGTTCTGCATCCAAGTCCAGAGTTAACCGCATGGCTAAGTACTTGCTGAGATGGTCCACTGAAAACGTATACAATATTTAGGAATATTGGAGTTTTTTTGACATGTAGGTTTACGTGTGAATTAAAATTTTATAATTTCTTATTGAATACTGGACATTGGCAGTATTGTCTTTAATAGATATCTGAGGCCATTAATATAAGAAGAAAAAGATAATATTTAGTGTCATTGAGATGATTGTGTAAAGTAAAAGTCGCTGAGCTTCTTCTGGCCTGGAGTTACAGAGAACCAAAGCAGTTCATGGGACCCTGATGCCATACCAGACCCTATCAACGAAGTCAAGGTTTACTCATTTTATTTATTTTTTATAAAGTATTAGTTTTAGTAGCAATGTTAATTATTAAAGGTTTTGTAAGTGATGGGTCCCACGTGACAGGCAATGCCTAGTGTGGGACCATCGAAAACTACAGTATGTAATATTATTGTTAAGTAAACAAATAAATGTTGGTGTGCTTATATACTTAGGTACTAGCTTAACACTAGATTTACCAGCTTAAATATACCTATTTCCACCAAACCAAAAAGTATATATTTGTTACAAATATATATAAAACAATATAAAGTTCATCAAGTTCAAAACTAATTCTTAGATAGATTATATATTATTTAATATTTTTATTTTATTTATATATATATATATATATATATATATATATTAATTAAATAATAGATTAAAGAAGATTAGAAGAATTAAAGAAAATGTTTCACGCAGTAGGAATTTTAATTTGATCTTGCAAGACCAGACATTTTGACTGGTCTCGTAAATCTAGTGTTAATAGATATCTGAGGCCATTAATAAAAGAAGAAGATAATATTTAGTGTGACTGAGATGATTGTATGTTAGTGTCCTTATATAAGTACTAGCTTAATTTACATTAATTGTATTACATTGCAAAAGATCACTCCTTAGTGATAAGGCCATCTCTTCTTACCTGTTTACTCTGTATTATTAAGTAATAAACAAATGCAATAAATATATTTTTAAAGATGCTTAAGTCACATTTAAGCAAGAATGTACCTACAAGTACCTACTAACATTATATTGTACAGGCTATGATTGGCGAGTTTCTAATTTTCTGAAATCTCTGTATATGCTGACTGCAAAGAGCCAGAAGGGCCTATGTAAGATAAATATATATACTAGCTTTTAAGGTAATAAGGTATAGTTTTTGCAGAATCCCATTTAAGCGGACGTCTTCACCATAGTAGCCCCAATCTTTAATTTCATGCCAAATTTCAGCCCGATCCATCCAGTGGTTTGGGCTGTGCGTTGATAGATCACTAAGTCAGTCAGTCAGTCAGTCACCTTTGAGTTTTATATATTTAGATAGATATATATATTTTAACACACTCCGCAACAATATTACCAGCCCACGTGCTCACGGGTGGGCACTAGGCATGTTTTACTTGGGGACTGCTTGTACACCGGTAGGCACGATTTAAATACATACAATACAAAAAAAATTTTGAAAAATAATATATGTAGAAAAAAATGCAGGTCCTCATGTGAGAAATACGATTTTGCAATGCGGTCTTCAACGTGTTAAGTTTAATATGGAGAGCATCATTACCAGAAGCGTTAGCAGTCGTCTTTATATATCTAACGGTGCTGTCTCTCAATGTTCTCATTAGTTGGTTGTCACCGATCATCTCAGTGGGATGTGGTTTGAATACCAGCTCTATTTCATTGGGATTCAGCGGTTCTTCACCTTCAGTATCCATTGAGTTCTCACCTTCAGTTCTGTAATATATAACAATGCATATTATAATAAACAACTATATATTTTATTTGTTTTCAATATTATTTTGTTTTTAACACTAGATTTACCAGCTTAAATATACCTATTTCTACCAAAACCAAAAAGTATATATTTGTTACAAATATATATAAAATAATATAAAATTCATAAAACTAATTCTTCTGTTATAAATTAAAGAAGATTAGAAGAATTAAAGAAAATGTTACACGCAGTAGGAATTTTAATTTGATCTTGCAAGACCAGTCATTTCGACTGGTCTGGTAAATCTAGTGTTAATTAATGATGACTATATTTAATTTTTTTGACTTAATTATAAATAGTTTAAATGAGTTTTTAAAAATATGTTTAAAATTTAATGTAACCTCGCTCATTGTAATGTTAGTGCGTGCAGTGTTCACTATGTATAGGGCCTACAATTAGATTATTATAATTCTTAGTGTGATGTTAATTTCTAGTCTAGTTATAGAGCCCTGTTTGTGGACCCAATTAACAAATAAAATAAAAAATAATCAAATATAGCACAATATTTACCTGCTATCACTAGATTCACTTTCCTCACTTCTCTCTGAAGTCAATATCGATTTAGCCCTTTTTGTGGTACTTGTATTCTTTGACATAGAGCTCACATTAGATGGAACTGGAGACGGAGTGCTCCTGACTGAAGCTGGATTCGATGTGGACTGACCTGAAGGTGTGGGATTTCCGCTCGAGGTTCCATCTTTAGGTGCGGAAGAAGTACCTTCGCTTTGAGGATTTTCCGTATTGCCATTTGAATTGGAAGCACTATTGCCTTCTTCCTGGTTCTTTCGCAACCTCTGAGGGCGATTCTGTGATTGCAGCTTGATTCCTTCGGTGATAGAGTTGATCAGAGAAGCCTGTGAGTGGGACATGTTCAGTTTTGCCAACACATGTTCCTGATGAGCTTCATACTCATCCCGACTGGGATATATCTTCGATATTAACAGGTCAAAGTTGGGATCAGGTCGCAGGGACCGCTTTGAAACGAGTTTCTTGCGACATGTAGGACATTCTTTATTACCTGATCGCAGTGCTGTTATAATGCAATCTGAACAAAACCTGTGCAAACATTCTTTAGTCGTCATAGTTTTCTTAAGCATGTCTAAGCAAATCGGACACATTAACTCGCTATGCAAGCTCCGTGGAGATACAGCGATTTCGGTGGAATCAGTAATAACTTCTTGGGGATTTCGGTGGAGTTCGTATAGGGAAAGCTCCCACGTTTTGTTTTGTGAGGGTTCCGCCGACGTCATTTTGACCCGAAGTAATAACTATAAATTAAAAATGCACACAGTGAAAAAGTATTAGACCCGCGTCTTTATACAAGAATGACAACCAGAGACAACGAATAATAAGTTTTTTCACATTTTGTCCACAGCATACACTAACTAGAGGAAATGAGATAGCGATATGATGACTCGCATAAGAGTAAGCGAGCGCAACCGATGTTATTTTTGGTTTTAACAAACGTTTTGACAGATCCTAAACAGGTAACATTAAAACTAAATTCTACACGAATATCATAGAGTTTTAACCATGCAGCTTATCTAGTTTTAAGCAATATCAATGAAATATAAAATTTAGATAATAAATATAATGTTATAGTAATAAATATTTATTTATAATTATAATTGTTGGAGTACGTTATGCGTTATGCTATAGAACTAGTGATGTACATTACATTTAATACAATAATTATATGAAAACATCAATGTTGGCGAATTCCGAGTCGTGATGTTATAGTTCTTGTTTAGTTACACGGGTGTCGTCGAGAGGACGGTGCCTTCGGGATGAAATTAGGTGGAAGGAGAGTAAGAATGTTGGCAACCAGCATAATAGATATACCTACAATATAGAAAAAAAATAAATCTATTATCTATATATATAAAACTCAAAGGTGACTGACTGACTGACTGACTTAGTGATCTATCAACGCACAGCCCAAACCACTGGACGGATGGCATGCAGGTAGATGTTATGACGTAGGCATCCGCTAAGAAAGGATTTTGATCAATTCCACCCCTAAGGGGATAAAATAGGGGATGAAAGTTTGTATAAATCTTATTAGATTTATTTCATTCATTATTACGCAGACGTAGTTGCGGGCAACAGCTAGTACTATATATAATAATACAATATATCTGCGGTTCTCAAACTTTTTTGGCGAAGGAAAAAGCCTTAATATAATTATAAAAAACTGATTTATATGTAAGTATTTATGAATAATCATATTGCAATGTAATATTTAGTTGGAATATTTAGATGTAACCTTATAATGTCCCTTTGGTAGGTATTTTTTGCAGTATTTTAGCCCTAGGGTCCCGCGGAACACCACTTTGAGAATGGCTGCAATATATAATATTATATAAGTTTTATACCGTTCACAACAAGTTATTCTACACTTAAGAAATTAAATGAAATGAAAATCGTTTATTAGCATAGACTCTACAATGACTTCGGAAAGGTGTATGACGAGAAAAAGACCACAAGAAACTCGTCAATCACAGCCTACACATAAAATAACTAACAAAAAAAAACTAAATTTTAATTCAAAAATCACCAGAATTAAAATTGCATACAAAATAATATGAGAAGGATTGAAAATTAAAATACGTATTCCTTTTATCCTGCAAAAGCTAAACTGGGGATTTATTATCATTATAATAATATGCATGAGGCGTGGGTAGCAATCTCCTATATTGGAATAAGTGGAGCAATTTTGTTCACGCCTTTGACTGTTTTTCTTTTTTAATAATTACAATTTCTGCGCTTAACTACTTAGTGAATATTAAGTGGAAGGTTTTATGCTTTACTTCGCATTTATTTTAATTGTTTTAAACTTCAGAAAACACTACTTCTAGCCATGGGCGTAGAGATGGTGGGGCAAAGTGGGGCGCTTCCCTGGCTTGTAAGGTACCTACCTAATCAAACCTAAAATTCCTAATTTACACTAGTTTACAAACTTTTTGCCCTTCAAATGAAACGTTTTTTTTCTTAACAATTGAGGTGCACTAAGTTTCAGAAAAATTATTTAAAAAATCTAACACGTCATGTTTCCAAGATATTTATTATTTTTGATAATTGTGTTGGGAGCAAGTAAATTCCATTGTTGCAGACGTGAGCCTAATAATTCAGATTTGGACTTAGATAAATTTAAATCTCTAACTAGATCATTCAGTTCAGACTGAGTTATCAAATGTGGTTCTTCATCAACACCAGCTCATTCATCTGAACTTGATTTATAGACGTGATAGAAATAAAATAAATATATGTTTGCGTTTAGTTATTACTACTAAATACAACGATATGGAATACATTGAAAGGACATGACTTTTATTTTAATTTGTAAACTAGTGTTCTCTGTTTTGGATAATTCGAATTATACATACAGATACATGGTGCTATAACGTGCGGGTGTATTATTTTAGACAGCTGCCCCACCCTGAGCCCATGACTGGCTACGCCCATGCTTCTAGCATTTCTGTTTGCCTAAAAAGATTACACGGAAGTGTAGTAATAGATGCAGTAACAACGGTCCTCGTGTCGCGACCTGAGTACTAAAAAGGTTATGTGCCACTTCTGACCCCAAGCATATGAGTCCAGCTACTTGCAATGGTGAGATAGCCTGTTTTTAAGACCGGTTAAGTCTATATAGATGCATATAGTCATGTAAAATACTAAATTTTATCGTTTTATGATATGTGTTCGGGAATGAGTCTTTAAAGTAACTCCGTAATAAATAGAATGTTATATTATTCTGCAATTAAAGGGAAAATGGAAATCTTATTTAAACTTTTTCAAAAAGAAATGTAAAAAAGATATCTAACACGACGATTTTCAAATTGATACAGTTTTTATAGGTATATAAGCGATAGAAAGAAACGATCGCGGTGTCGCGAACGGTGAAGGAGATATATGCATCCCTTTCACACATGCCTCAACTTCGACACAATAAGAATATAGTTATCCCTTTCTAATGATCGTTTCTTCCAGTCCAAAGTCCAATCTGTATCCATTTGTCGACTGTACCAAGTCATTAAAAAAATAAAGATAGGTATTTTTTTAATTATTAAATTGTATAAATAATATTTAGTAGAAAGAAAGAAAGTTGTTTTTACCGAAAGTGAAGCGGTTAAAAAAACTATATCACTTACGGAGAGCGTGCAGTTTTTTTTATACGAATTTATAATTAAGTTTAGAATCACTAGGAATTTAAGAGAACGTGCCGCGAATTGTACGCATTGCTGGTTAAATTTGTTGATTTCTCATATAGGTATTATTAAATATGGTTATGTTATTTTTTTGTGCTTTGTCTCTTTCCTTTACTATTACAAAGAAAGAGATGTAACACAGCTTATTAATTTGAATTGACATTTGGCGGGATGATATGTCAAATTATTTTCCATTGTCATAAATAGGGTTGCCAAACCTAATAGAGTAATGCCCCGCTTTACGCGAGAGATACGTTCCGGAAAAAATCGCGTTAACTGAAATTCCCGCGACCATAGAGAAGTTGATGACTACATTATGTTTATACGCACTCTTTCGCGTAATTTAATAATAAATTTGAATTTCGCGTTATAGTGAACCTACACATAATGGGGTCGCGTAAAGCGGGGTATTACTGTAGCCGGATAAATGGGTAAAAAGGTCGGATAACCCACATTATTCATGTCTTAGTTTTAAGACGACAAAAATTAGTATGCAAAAACCAAGCTTTTGTGATTATTTACCATAAATTTTCTTAAATGACACCCAATCAGAAATCCTAACTATGTCCGGCTTTATTCGGACGTCTGCCAATGCTAGTCGTGAATACCTATAAATGCAGTTAATACTCTTTCAAAGTATAGCTTTCCAAATAAATGGCAAAGTTCCAGCAGAATTAGTAGAAAATTAACTTTCTAAATAGGAAACGTTCTCGCGCTAAACGACTAAATGAACTTGGTTCAGGGATGTTCTCGTTTTTCCCGGCAATTTCCGTCGCTCTCTAATTATCCTCTTCCTACCAAATGTAATTATAATTAACACTGACTGCATTGTCAAAAGCAAATAACAGTCCTACATAACGATAAATATCCCAAGATAAATCTACGAGCTGTTGTTTCAAAGATTTTCCATGAAATAGTTTTTTTTATTAGTGTTTTTTTAATTTTTAATGTTCAAAGACTGTCTAAATTCAAATGAAAGACTATTGACAAGTGTTGGAACGATATATGATTATATTCTTTTACCACAATACCATACTAGCTTTTACCCGCGGCTTCGCTCGCATTTAAGTCATTAAATAAGTATCAGAGATCATTTCAACAGTACTATACTCAACATTTTACTATAGTCAATTGGAAACTATAGTAAAAAATAATATTTATTTTTTTGACGTGACAACGTCTTATAATTCGATTGAGCCGGCTGCACGCACGAAAAAACATGACTCATGCGGCGTTACCTCCCTCTGAGGCGTTCCATGTAAGGCTTGAAGTGATCTTGATCAATTTCATTGTGATTTCCAATTACCTCCTTCTCTATATACATACAAATCTATTAAACAAATGAAATTAAAATTTTCTTTTCAAAAATGCTACCATTCCATCAGTGTTTTCTTAAGACGTTGTCACGTTCAACTATCGTCAGTAAACCGACTTTACAGACAACCGATTTTTTTAACAAAAAGTATCCTATGTTACTTCTAGTATTTCCAAAAATATGTGTACAAAGTTTCATGATGATCGGTTAAGTAGTTGTTGCGTGAAAACGTAACAAACAAACTCACTTTCGCATTTATATTAGTAAGGGTTGTATTGTAATTGTTCTTTTATTATTGGCCTCAGATATCTATTAATGACAATTCTGCCAATGTCGAGTATTCGGGCAGTCCAATAAGAAAAAAAAACCAATAGAATGTCCAAAGATATCATAATCACATATAACGAAGTCGAATAGAAAGTCCACGCTGAGACACTCGTAATTGGAGCGTGATAATATTTAAAAATATTAAAATCATCCTGCGCACTATCTCCGGACATATCGTGATATGTTCAAGTGACCAAGCTTTCAAATTTTTTTTGTTCTTCGTCACTTCTTTTTAATTGGATAAGTGTAAATTAATTATTTGATTTTAAATAGTGGTCATAGGTGCAAAACTATTAAATGAAGTTACCTTATTGCGTTTCGGGATTAGCTAGAAAAGGCGAATGCTTGCCTACTATTTTAAAAAAATATAATTAGCGAGTTTAGTAGGAAGTTCTAGATGTGGAAAAGCGTTTTTTCGTAAATAATCGTAAATTTTAGTAATAAATAAATTAGTTTTAGCTACAAAACTGTCATTGAAGTTTTCAACATAAAGATATTGTAAATTTAGAAAGGAAGTTATTATATTTGTTGAAAAACTTGGAATTAATTTTGCATCTCTCTTTGTTTTCTCAGCCTTCCGTATTTCTTTCTCTCTCTGATAACGTACGGGTTCTGACTAGCTCGCTTCCTCTATATGGGTTTTCGAGTAATATTCAAGTAGTACTAATTAATTTTGCTTTGTTTACTATAGAGGGCGCAAATTGTACACGAAACGTACAATAATTAATCTTGTATAATTTCTCCAAATTTATGGTAACACTAATACGAAATAATTTGTCATAAGCACTTATTTGATCTTGTCTTCAACATATCTATCTATATATATAAAACTCAAAGGTGACTGACTGACTGACTGACTTAGTGATCTATCAACGCACAGCCCAAACCACTGGACGGATCGGGCTGAAATTTGGCATGCAGGTAGATGTTATGACGTAGGCATCCGCTAAGAAAGGATTTTGATCAATTCTACCCCCAAGGGGATAAAATAGGGGATGAAAGTTTGTATAAATCTTATTAGATTTTCGACTGATTGAACTGAAATTAAAAATTGACAAATATGTGGTTAATAACTGGAGCAAGTTTTCAATTATGACCCACGACAGGAATGGTAATAACTACTTAACACACGTTAAACAAAAGTAAAGCCACACAAACTAAACCTAATTAATAATAATATTTCTTAACGCGAGCGAAGCCGCTGGCAAAAGCTAGTATATATATAAAACTCAAAGGTGACTGACTGACATAGTGATCTATCAACGCACAGCCCAAACCACTGGACGGATCGGGCTGAAATTTGGCATGCAGGTAGATGTTATGACGTAGGCATCCGCTAAGAAAGGATTTTGATCAATTCCACCCCTAAGGGGATAAAACAGGGGATGAAAGTTAGTATAAATCTTCTTAGATTTTCGGCTGATTGAACTGAAATTAAAGATTGGAGCTACTATGATGAAGACATCCGCTTAAATAGGATTTTGATAAATTTTTTACACACGCTAAACAAAAGTAAAGTCACAAAAACTATACCTAATTAATAATACTTCTTAACGCGAGCGAAGCCGCTGGCATAAGCTAGTATATATATAAAACTCAAACCACTGGACGGATCGGGCTGAAATTTGGCATGCAGGTAGATGTTATGACGTAGGCATCCGCTAAGAAAGGATTTTGATCAATTCCACCCCTAAGGGGATAAAACAGGGGATGAAAGTTTGTATAAATCTTCTTAGATTTATTTCATTCATTCTTACGCAGACGTAGTTGCGGGCAACAGCTAGTTATATTCATGTAATAGATGAAAATTTATGATTATAAATATAATATACAATAACAACTTTAATTTTTGTATGATAAAATTCCATTTCATAATCTATCTTTTGATGATTTATAACACTAGTTTACAAGGTTTTTGTCCTTCAAATGAAACGTTTTTTTTCTTAACAATTGAGGTGCACTGAGTTTCAAAAAAATTATTTAAAAAATCTAACACGTCATTTTGAAATAATCAAAATATGCATCTTTAAGTGATTCCGTTATGGGATGTCCTTTTTTAGATATTATAAATTCACCACACACATAACAAAAACGATCAGGATGTACTTTACACAACCTTTTTGACATTGTAAAAACAAATATTTATTTAACTAAACACTACACAGCATCAAAATTTTAAAATAAAATCGAAACCAAGTTATGGGTAGTTTGAAAATAAGATGTAATAAGAACTTCTTTTATAGACGTGATAGAAATAAAATAAATATATGTTTGCGTTTAGTTATTACTACTAAATACAACGATATGGAATACATTGAAAGGACATGACTTTTATTTTAATTTGTAAACTAGTGTAATTATAGCAAAAAGTATTTTTCGCTACTCGCTCATAGAGGGCGCTATTCAAAGTGTATTTCGCATTTCACGTTTTGAAAAAGTAAAATTATTTTTGCATTTGATTTGCAAATGTTTTAACGAGTAATGTCAACGGATAATCGAACCAAAGTTGACGATGGCTACGACAAAAAGACAAGTAAAAGTCAATATTATGATTGTAAAAATAAAATACTGTTAACTGTATTTAATAATACAATAAAAGGTAATTCTAAATATTAATTAACAAACCATTTTATACTTTAAATTAAGCTACAAATGACGTCCAGTACTTAATGTTATTTTTTTATATCTATTGTTGAAATGAACGAGACGCTATTACAGTTGCTGCATATAATTGTGTTTTAACAAGTCCAATATGAACACAATAATTAAATTGTTTTAACATATCTATATCTATATCTATACTATTATCTATACTATTATATAAAGAGGAAACATTTGATTGTTTGTTTGTATGTATTGAATAGGCTCCGAAACCACTGGACCGATTTGAAAAATTATTTTACCATTAGAATCATAAAAAATCCCTGATGAACATAGGCTATAGAATATTTTCATTTGGTTTTTTAAAGAAATATTAAATTTTAAGTTCACACAATTCGATGTCTATGCTTAATTTTTCAATTGTTTTTAAAGATATATATCTTTTTTTTTTTCATTTTAAGGCAAAGGTATTTCATTTTATTTTAAGATCACACAATTCGATGTTTATGCCTAATTTTGGCGGTAAATGTTTATTACGCAGACGTAGTCGCGGGCAACTGCTAGTAATTTATATTATTAAAAAAAAAAACAGTTGATATCTCAAAATATATAAATTTTAGCTTTTTAATATAAAGTAACGTAACGCGCTATTTGTTTTGATAAAACAAAACGTTACCGAAGTTTCCCGACCTCATACGGAAATGAGCGAACGGTTTTATTCTCATGTGTCATATAATTCATATTGAAATGGTTTTTGCCTTTAACTATACATTAGTATAAGTTGTCGATGGCGTTTGAGGTGTATTTGCACTCATGATTATTGAAGGAACAACATGTATTAATAAGAGTCAATAATAAAATATATTTTGTTCAAAATACAGAGTAACCTTAATGCAACTACCCTCAATATAACGATTCCCTCGATTTAACGAATTTTTCCAAATCCCCTAGTAGTCTAGTTCACAAGAGCCTTTTTAGTGAACTTCTGTCCAAGGGCACCGAAAATTATGATCCAGGGCCCATTCGATTCGGAATGACCTCTAGAAACTTTTTGAAAAATTTCAAGGGGCTCGAAAAAACTCGAAAAGACTATAGAACTTCCCGTAAGAGCTAATGCTAAATATACCTTTACATTACGAATACATTTGTTAAAACGAATTTTTACAACGAATTTTCAATCTTTGCAAAATATAAAAAAAAAGTATTATTTACCTCTATTTAACGAAATCGTTCGCTATAACAGGGAAAGCAGATTAGTAACTACATAAAGCTGAGATTAATAATTTTTTTAACCTATCCTCTGTATAACGAACCTCATTGTACCAAAGTACTTGACATAACGAATTATTTTCTGATTCCCTTCAGTATCGTTATATCAAGGTTGCATTATATATGGGAACGTGGAATAGCAGCAATGATAGTAAAAATTAAAAAAGTACATATATCATAGTTAGAGGAGATATCTTATAGTTGATCGATTGTCAAAATAATAATCAATGTTTTTTCAATTATTTTCGTTTGAAATAAATAAATATATACGTAGTGTATATACATCTTAAATACAATATTAATAAGCAGACAGAGACCATCGTTAATCAACATGCAGACGCGAGAAAAACAATTTTCAAAATTAATTTTTACTCGGCAATTTTCTCGAAACTTCAAACAGTTATTACTGCAATAAGGTAACGTCGCTTATTGTGGAGTTATTTTAAAGAGATAATATGTAGGTACTTGTAAATAATTTATATATTAAATAAATTTGTTTTAAAATAATATGTTATGATTCACTGATATCTTACCTGTGATATAGAGAAATATTTAATAATGGTAACACTTTTGCTTTAGTCAAATAAATATTTAATCTGGCAATATTATTATTGGCAAGCCAGCGTCTTCTATGTAAACAAATTAAAAAGCTACTTATTTCAACAATTAATTTCCGTAAGTTTTTTTTTACGTGTGAATTAAGATTTTATAATTTCTAATTGAATACTCGACATTGGCATAATTGTCTTTAATAGATATCTGAAGCCATTAATAAAAGAAGAAGAAAAAGTATATATTTATTTGTTGACTTTGGTCATAAAAATGAGCTTACCTTATTATAATTAAAACTGAAATTGGCCAGATAATAATACTTGTAAAATTACATATTATTACTTGTAAAATATTAAAATAATTGAATTATGGGAAAACGTGACCTTTTTTAAATTTAATTTATGTACTCGTTAATTTTTGGAAGAAAATCACTTATGTTATATGTAAAATGGAGTGTGATAGCTAAAAACTATAAAAAAACGAATGGAAATTCATTTAATAGATAAATTATGTTCATCTGCAAGTAGTATTGCCAGATGTCCAGTTTGTTAACTCTCTCAGTGAGCTTATCACGAATTTAGTCTGGCTTTCGAGTAAAACGGATCCGTTAGCAATCCAGATTATCAATTTTTACTAACGACTAACGAGCACCAGCAATCTATCAAATGAACGAAAGATCGAGACGTTTGAAAATTAACAAAAAATATCTAAAATATTGTAGTTCCAAATCCGCACGCGGTGGCGCTGCTCATATTTCCATACAAATCGCTCGAAGCAAACTCGGTTCGAAAGCCAGACTAAAATTCGTGATAAGCCCACTGTACGTATCTCACAAATATGTATGTCTGTACTCTGTACACGTCTGCGTCATAAGGATTTTTATTCGTCTGAACTATGATACAAATTGAATTCTAATGAAGTAGGCTATCTTTGCTTCATTTATTAAATTACTAGCTGTTGCCCCCGACTGCGTCTGCGTAATTATGAAGATATAAAGTACTATGAAGTTTAAAGATGTTTCATATTTCAGTCAACAGACAATGCCTATCACACTTCTGTAATAAAGTGACATCTAACCACAATAATGACACCTAACCTCAAAAATTCAAATAGTTTTGTACTGCATATATAAAAATGACAGACGGAAATAAATATAGAAAAATTCAAACCACTGAAACTATAGTCACTTGGAAACTATAGTAAAAAATAATATATTTTTTTAAGAATAAAAAGTATCCTATGTTACTTGTAGTACCTCCAAAAACATGTGTACAAAGTTTCATGATGATCGGTTGAGTAGTTGTTTTGTGAAAACGTAACAAACAAACTCACATTTACATTTATATTAGTAAGGGATTATTTTCATATAAAACGGGAGACTCTCTATAAAATAATGAGGCCCAGTTTAGAAATCATAAATTGCTTGATTAACTCGCTTTTATGATATTAACACTAGGTTTACGGGACGCGTCAATTTGACGCATTTTGACTTTTATCAGAGAATTACCAAAAACTGTTTAAATTTTTATTTTATCTCTTTGTATGACTTTTATTCATTGATCGAGGGAAATATATATTGAAGTCTATTTTCTTTAAAAGTGTTGAATTACTGAACTTGTCTATGTGGTATACCTATCGCTACGATATGCGTCAAATTGACGCGTTTCAGTAGAAGTAGGTATATAGAAAACGTCCGTAAACCTAGTGTTAATAGTGTTGTATGCTACATTATATATTATTATGAACTTGTTTTAAAGCTAAAATATATATGTAAGGACCGTAATTGCTTAATTAAATGTTGTATGAAAATTTGTAATGCTTTGGGAGTAGACGCCAAGACGAAAGTCGGTCTATTTCGAGGTTGGGTCTAGCACAGTGGTTCTCAAATTTTTTGAAGAAGGAAAAAGCCTTAATATAATTATAAAAAACTGATTTATATGTATTTATGAATAATCATATTGCAATGTAATATTTAGTTGGAATATTTAGATGTAACCTTATAATCTCCCTTTGGTAAGTATTTTTTGCAGTATTTTAGCCCTAGGGTTCCGCGGAACACACTTTGAGAATGGCTGGTCTAGCAAGTCAATATAAATCCAGCACAATAAAAGTATTGTATCAGAGATTGTCTTCTTATATTGTCTGTTTAAAGGCCCTTATTCAGAAATAACGCTTGATCGTAGTTTGATCTGTGATCACCTGATCATTAGTTGAATGCATTTTATTCAATTTCATGCAGTAATAATTATTTACTAATAAATAATAAATCTTTAAACACGACAACCATTTGACAGTAACTAAAATAAAATAGTAATATATAGCATATATGTACATATATATAAAATATATAGTTTAAACATTAATTTGCATTTATTTCTTTTTGTTATTTATTTATTAATAAGTAATGATTGAAACGATTTCTTATAAATATGTGTAACGGAACGTTATGACAGCTAGGTGACAGATCACAATGGATTATTATCATTGGTCAAAAATTACGTCAATAATTTTTCAAGTGTGTGATTGGTCTATTTTGTTTCGTACGACTGAGAGACATTTGAAGTTTTGATCTGTACTCAGACAATCTATGCTTTAGCGTAATTACTGAATTACACTATAATATATATCACGTATAAACCTGATTAAGGTTAAAACAATTGAATCATCAGGTTGGAATTCCTAATAAATCCCCTCTCACATTTCCCGTTATTATGAATCAGATATTAGCTTTGCAAATAAGATATTTTCGACAGAAATATCTAGATTGTGTTTGTTTTTTTTTTTGTTGCGGCACACTTCAAAATTTGACGGCACACAAAGAAAAATATAGGTTTAAAAATTTTAAAGTTCAACAATATTCAAATTCTAACTATTTCTTTTAATTTAACAACTTTTGACGAGATCATTATTTAATTCCCGACCTCTATTCTGAGAAAATTGGCAGTCTGAGTAAATTTTAGAATACGAAAACAACTTTACGCAACACAATAAGTAATTTTTCATGTAGGTGCAATTAGAGGCAAAGATTTATTGCTTTAAATTTAAAATTGTCTTAATTATGCGTGTATTCGTTAGTGCCTTTAGGCGAAATAGGAATACGGTCATAGTGTTGTGCCACGTGAACTTAACGAGTCGATGTTAAAAACGATCACTAATAGCAGACTTTGTTTAGACTAATGTTTGAGCTTGACTTACTGTTGGCTTACTAGAAGGATTATTTTTTTTACTGTATTGAATGTTGTATAAGTAGCTATATATTTTATATACATATATATTATTAATTTGACATTTATTGTAACCACTGGGTAGTCCGATTTATAAATTGTTGTTCGCTTTTTTTTCTGAGTTAAAATTCAGTTTATTATTGTTATTTTATGTACAGGCTTTGATTGACGAGTTTCTTGTGGTCTTCTTCTCGTCATACGCTTTTCCGAAGTCACAGTAAAGTCTAAACGATTTTCACTATCATTATTTATTATAAGCCCTTTGGCAATTAAAACTTAACAATGTAACTGTAATGTGATGTCAATATGTGCTCTATGCGGTCTAGAGCCGGTATCGTGGTAATAGACGGTCTGTTTTTCAGTTAAAACACTTTTTCGTCTACGTGCTTTATTATTGCGTTGAAGCAACAGACAGATATATCAAAAAATTACAATTATATTCTTTATAAAAAGTAAAATACATGAATAAAAAAGAGTTCGTAACATGTAATATTTTAAGTTATTGAGTCGTGCATATATCTAATGTTACAATGATATATGTTTGTTCTTTTATTTAATATATGAATAAGGCTATGCTTAGTGTATATCAGGGGTGGCCAAGCTCCATGATTGAGCCGCAATTGAATATGTATTTAAAAGGTATTAAAAAAAAATGTGAGCCGTCACGGGACGCCTGGCAGATGTGAAACATCGAGTTTATTCAAGTCATATGCGTAAAAGATAAGATTACAACAGGAACTAATTATTGCTTAATGAAAAAATTAAATACTATGATTTTTTTACAGAAAATGATGACTATTTATTTAAGAAACATTTATTTATATTAAATACAAAAATTAAAAATTCGAAAACTTCTTAAATGATATAGATTTCAGAAATAACTCGAAATTCGTGTACGACATGAGCGCAGGCATGCTTATTTGGATTTTCCAAACTCGTCGCCACGGCAAGCTGTACACACTGTACACTCTACTATATATAGACTGTATATATACTTTAGTTTATTTCACATCAAAAAGCAGTGTTAAAAACTGCCCTATTTTTAGTTAGTACAGAATAAAATACCTATTTATTAAAATAATATTTTTTTTATACGACATAAAACATCGAACTTATAAAGTATATTTAGAAAAATTCAATTCTTAAAATAAGGCTTTAATAGAGCTTAAAATTTAATATATATTTTGTTTTTATTATAACAAAAGAGGCCGTAAGGTGAACGCACAGAAACGACAATTTAATCGCCACATTTGTAATGGACGCGACAATTTTAATGCTTTCAAATTTGATTTAAAAAAGAACCGATATAGGCTGGAAAATCGTATAAAACACATTTTTTATTTTAAAAGTATTTATTTGGGTTATTTTACTACATATAGAGTAATATATGTCGTAGTCATGATGACTGCAACATTTTTGAAACGTCGGCTCCGAAACTACTGGACCGATTTGAAAAATTCTTTTACCATTAGAATCGTACATTATCCCTGATGAACATAGGCTATAGAATATCTTCAAAAACGTTAGGGATCCGTATGAAAACTTCAATAATGTAACCCAAAGTGTGAAAAAACAATCATTATATTGCGTACGCTGCTGAAATTATTGACAATAGAGCAAAGTGATGTACTACAGTTTTATAGAGGACATCAATATCTACAAAAAAGTGTGCGATACCATATGTCTAACTATTACAGTTATGTCACAATAACTACTTTTTCATGTTAAAATTTAAACTTCATAGTACTTTATATCTTCATTACTACGCGAACGAAGTCGCTGGCAACAGCTAGTATATAATAAACGAATTATACTTAGTCCATTTTGCCATTTCTTCGCTTGCAATTCCCACTTGCTTTCAAGAGCAGCGTCAGAAAACATTGGACCGTCTCGTGGAGAGCACGCGCGATCGTTACGGCTGGTAACAGCGAACTATTTCCGATAAAAGTGTAAAAAATCAGTGACTATTTTATTCAATACAATAAAAAGAAATATATATATAACAAAATGTTGAAATTTATACTCTGGTAAGTAAATTTTTTTAAATAACACAATTAATTATATATATTTTTTTACGCTTTATAAATTAGATTATAAATACCTTAATATATAAATATATGAATATTTAATTGACATATTACATGTATAATAATAATTAATAACAAAATAAAATAAACTCGATACGTTACGTTTGAGTTTTGATCTTTTTTATAATTACTTCATAAATATTGATATTTTGGGAATTTTTTACATGAAAATTGCACGAACTCGAAATTCAAACCACTTTTAAAATACGTAGTAAATATACGAAATATTTTAGAAAATTTTCAAACGTGAATATTTAATTTTTTAACATTCGGCGCAGTTTGGAGTTTAATAATATGTTGACTCAGTACAAAACTACGTATTTTAAAAGTGGGTTTGGTCCAAAATCTCCGCGGCGTGGATATTTTAATTGAATAAATAAATTTTGATCAGATAATGATAAAACGATTTCCATATGAATATTGAAAACAAGAAAATTATTCCTTGACTCATCGTTAAATACGTATTTAATTTGAATTTTTAATCGAGTTAGTTTGTGTTAATCCTAGTTTTAAAATACGCACATTCTGTCCAAATGATATGAGATTATTGTTTAAGCGTAAAATGAAGAAAAATGCGTTTTTTTACGTTTCCCATAGTTACGAATCGCCCCCTCACAACTAACCAGGTAAATGCACTCTGACACTGAAGTTTTTTTTTTAAATTTAATGAGCCATAAACGCGTTAGAATAAGATAACAATTTATACAGTTTTAAGAAGGAAATGTGAGTCGTGAATTGGCGGTTTGTTATGTTCTTTTTTGTGTATAATTTTGGATCACAGTTTCACTTAATATAGTTCACATTTTTTCTTTCCATTCCTTTAGTAGCTGAATCAGTGGGCTTATCACGAATTTTAGTCTGGCTTTCGAACCGAGTTCGCTTCAAGCGATTTGTATGGAAATTTGAGCAGCGCCACCGCGTGCGGATTTGGAACTATAATATTTTAGATACTTTTTGTTAATTTTCGAACGTCTCGATCTTTCGTTCATTTGATAGATTGCTGGTGCTCGTTAGTCGTTAGTAAAAATTCATGATCCCGATTGCTAACGGATCCGTTTTACTTGTGACACCTCGATTCGAAAGCCAGACTAAATTCGTGATAAGCCCACTGATTTCTACATCAATAAATAAACACTTTTATTATTTCTTAACTTTAATTTATTTTATTACTAGCATTTACCCGCGGCTTCGCCCGCAAAAAATCAAATAGTTTTATACTGCATATATAAAAATATAAAAATGACAGACATAAATAAAAATAAATATAGAAAAATCCAAACAGCTGAAACTATAGTCAATTGGAAACTATAGTAAAATATATATAAAAAGTATCCTATGTTACTTCAAGTACCTCCAAAAACATGTCTACAAAGTTCCATGATGATCGGTTAAGTAGTTGTTCGTAACAAACAAACTCACATTCACATTTATAATATTAGTAGGGATAGAAATAACGAACATATTTTTTCATCAGTTTTTGACTAAAATAATCAAACCAACAAGCAAGCTAGTACAGTTATTAGCAGTTCCAATAATGCAAGTAAATTGTCCTTTATGTTCTTTGTAATAAGAGTTTATGAGTCACGGCTAGGACTCGCTGCTTCGATAAGTACTACACGCTTGTCCTGGATTCTTAAAGGCTGAATATGAATAATACATGTCATTTGAACAAAAAGTTTTACAGTTAGAAGTTTTAATACAAAATTTTACTAATAAATTTATTAACATATAGGTAATTCATTAAAATTTATTTAAAGTTGATTAAAAAAGTTGTAATATAGTTAATTGTAGTTTAAGCGATGGGTAAGAATTATAATATATAGAGATGTTCCGACTAGTCGGCCACTAGTCGGTAAAGCCGACTATCCGGCCACTATTGTAGTCGGCGACTAATCGGTAAAAAGCGCCGACTATCCGGCTTCTTACTTTGTGTCTATTTCTCAATAAAATGTATGTGTTACTTCCTTGTAAAGAAAATATATTGATGACATTTATCAAACAAAATTAGTATCTTAATTAAAAAACAAATCAACATAATATTTAATGACATATATTGCAATACTGCGTGATGATATTTGAAACTATCATCAAACTAGTGAGCTGTATAATTCAAAAAACTTTTTTTGTTATTTATATTTGTCCACATGTCAGTAGTGACTGAAATTGCAGCGAATCAGCTGTAAACGAAGCGTCACGGGAATCCCCTAAACCGTAGTCGGCTTGGCCGATTAGTCGGCTTATTTACAACCGACTAATCGGCTAGTCGGCTAAAGTCATAATCGGCACATCTCTAAT
This sequence comes from Tineola bisselliella, assembly GCA_028551675.1. Taxonomy (NCBI): domain Eukaryota; kingdom Metazoa; phylum Arthropoda; class Insecta; order Lepidoptera; family Tineidae; genus Tineola; species Tineola bisselliella. Next base: position 28,710 of record JAPWLS010002000.1, read on the forward strand.
AATATACTAATTGTAGGCCCTATGCACAGTGAACACAGCATGCACTAACATTACAATGAGCGATGATCATTGTTAATATTACCAATTGAAATATATCACATATTAAAGATTATATTTGTTTTAAAACTGCGTTCGATTGTTTTATTAGTCGACAAACAATGAGTATCTCTGTCCACCCGGTTTAAATTAAATCGAAGACCTCATATATATTAGCATCGCCTCGACAACTACAGTTGTTTTCAATTGTTTACCTAACACATGCAAAAGTGTGTTTACTTGTGCTAAAACACGCTACTAATTCTATTTCAAATGCGAAAGTATATTTACAGACTTTCACGGTAAAATTAACAGTGCATTTGCATACAGTGACGCTGCAAAAAGGAAAAACAAAAACGATATTGTAGAGGTAACAATGAACCATTAAAATTATGAAAAAGCTTGGTTATTTAGTCTGACAACAGAGCAGCCTTCAGGCGAAATACAATATCACATTTCAAAGTACACGTCCGATAACATCTACTCTTTTTGATGTAACAATGGATTCTCGGTTTTATCGGTTAGTGTATTAAAGATTGAAATTGTTTTATTGAAAATTTGTTGTTCTTTTTTGTGTGTGTTTTAGTTTATGTTTGAATGTTTTTAATTTAATATTATGGTGTGGAACACGGACGTAGATAGGTTTTAGTTTCAGGGGGTTCAAGGATATAAAACGACTAAAAGTTTTGTTTTTTTTTTTGGTGTTGATAGGAAATCCAAACTACATTAGTTTAGGCTTCGTCCGTCGTGTGGAGTAACACTTCTTTGTAGGTTCAGTATCTTTTCAAGTTCTAGATATCTAAATTGTTCAATACGAGGGCCCATATTGAGTAAGTACTACACTTTTATTAAAAATTCTGCATATTATTAGGTTTATTTTTATATAGTTTCTTATAAAAATATTAGTACTTTTTTGACAGGAATTGAACTGTCTTATGACGTTTTGATATTAATTTATATTGTTTTAGTTATATAAATGCATAAATAGATAGGTCGTCGCGATCGCAACTAATATACACGATCACGTGTTAGACAATTCCAAATAGTTTTACGTTTAGACTAACAATTTATGATTTCCTTGATTCTGACCGAGTGTTCCTTGAAAACAGATTTTTATTTGGTTAGTCCCGAGGTTAGTTGTCTTCATCAAGCCAGCATAACGTAAACGACTACGGTCTCCCCACATTTCTCTCCATCGACATCAGGCGGGGTGTAATTACGTAAAAGCTACAATAAAAACTATGTACGACCAAACTTAGACCGCAAACAAATTATATTAATCCCCAAGGAATGTCGTCTCGTCGCATACAGCTCGGGTAATCCCCAAATATGTCTGGCTGTGTTAGTCATTTTTGCAAGAAATCGTTACTTACATTTCTGTTAAGTTTAGGGGAAAACCTAAGGCAAAAAATGTTTCTTTTTATATGTATTTATTTCCCTACAATTTAAATATCGCGAATATAATATTAAACTTTATAATAATTTAACAATTTCTTATTTATTTACTTCTAGTAATTGGGCTCCAAAATAAATACAAATATAAATGAAATAAATTTATCAATTTAATAATTATCAATTTGATGTAGCTGCTGTGTACTGGCATTGTCCACTTACATACTAATGTCATAATAAAAAAAATCTACTATGACGTAGAAGAATAACTGCTGTATAGGGGCATTGTCACACTATTGTATACCTAAGGGTAAACATAAAATAACATAGATTATGTTAAAGCTTTTTTATCAGTAAGATATTCATCTAATGTGTAATATGTTTTTTGAATAATTGAAATAGTAATAAAAACAATGTACCGTGTCTACTTGGATGAACTGAATTTGTCTCTTCTAAATATATGCCAATATCTCAATACACGAACCATGCGTTTTAGAAATCTCCCGCATCCCGCATGCGGTAATTAGCGAACACTCTAAATACGCCATTAATTAGCTATAGTTATATAGAACTTTTAGATGTAAAGGTTAGGTTTAGTGAATTGTGTTTTTCCTAATGTAGTCAAGTTTGTGTGAAGCACTCGGCGGCATATTCCGTTATGTAGGAATAACACGTGTTTGTCTACCTTTAGAGATGACCACTTCACGACATTTGAATGGTGCACGCGTCATTGATATACCATTTAGTGGTATAAAGTTTAGGGCACACTGTAATAGTAATAACTGTTTATTAACACTAGAACTACTAACCGGTCAATATGACCGGTTTCAAAAATTCTTCACAAGACTTTTATATACAACCCTACTCGTTATTTTTTGTAAACGATTCTATTATTTACAATTTTACAATCAATTTATTGAATTATATTTAATACTTTGCACGCCCAAGTCATCCGGTCATTTTGACCGGTTGGTAAAAATAGGTCATATTGACCGGCTCGTAGTTCGTGTTAAATAAAATATTAGATATACAAAACAAAAGACGGCTAAATTTTGGGTAGTAGTCTAGTAGACAGGCAAGTAAATAGTAGGGTGCGAAATAAATTACATTTAACAGGAGAGCGATTTAAATTTGTATTAAGTATCTCAAAATATGTTTTTTTAAATGTTATTTTAATTCATATTTTTTTAAATCATTCTCAATGATTCGAAACAGTAAATGAAACAAATAACACAAAAAAAAACACTAAACTGTACTGACATCTTAATTATAATTGTGAAATGCAATATATATTCGAATTAAATTATAATTTAAAGCTATTTCAACAAAAAAAAAACGTATATCATATAAACTAATATATCACTTGAATTAAGCCATAATTAAGTTGCATAGAAACAATTAAATGAATTAGAAATTAAAGTGAATAAGCAGTGTGGCCTGAGCTTTAGGAGGGAATTGGAAGAACTTTAATAGGATTTATGGTTGGCATAGCGTAATGTACGAGCCATATTGGCCCATGAGCTAGGTAGCCTAGGCATTTTAATCAATACCTACGGATACTTGCTTACCAATTATGTCGATTGATAATATCTTTGTTTAGGGCAGCGGTTCTCAAACTTTTTTGGCGAAGGAATAATAAGCCTTAATATAATTATAAAAAACTGATTAATATGTATTTATGAATAATCATATTGCAATGTAATAGTACGCAATATTTAGATGTAACCTTATAATCTCCCTTTGGTAGGTATTTTTTGCAGTATTTTAGCCCTAGGGTTCCGCGGAACACCACTTTGAGAATGGCTGGTTTAGTTACTTTAATTGTTTGCTTGCTACACGCTTGGATGTATTCAGGTTAAATGGAGGCACTTTCTGGCACGTGGGTTGGATTTGAGACAAATGCAGGCAGTCCTCGACTTACGTCAAACAATCTTTTGACACTATTCCTCAAGCATACATCAATTATTTCGATTTCCGACATAGTAGAATTCACTTGTGCGAAGTTTTGTTCCTCCAAACACGTCTTGTTGTTGCAACCATTGGATCAATGAGTTATTGCGTCGTTTAAGGCCTATTTATTATCTTTGAACCTAACCCTTGGATTTTACATGTAAACATATGAAAAATTATGTCTCGACTTACGTTCCTTATTTCGAGAACCTAACATGCCGTAAGTACGAGGACTGCCTGTAGGTATATTAAATTAAAAAATATATTTGTATTTAGCCCTGTCAGTTTAGACAGAGCATATTCGTCTCCTCAAGCCGGCATAGTGGAGTCGACTGTTGCACTCGGACATCTGTCTGTGGTAACAGTTGTCTCCACTCATGGACCGCACTCTAGCTTAACATCAGGCGGAGAGTTCCAAATAAATAAATAAAATAATATATATATATATATATATATATATATATATATATATATATATATATATATATATATATATATATATATATATATATATATATATATATATATACATATATGTACTCATAGCTTGTTGTACACAATAATGATAGCCGAGTGTCCTGTCGCGCAAATGTCGAGATATCCAATCCAAGTATTCGAATTGAATGACCAAAACAAACATATTAATCTTTGAACACGACGCCATGTTGTGAGTTATACGCTAAATGGGAGAGGTCTCTAATTAAGTTATAAGTGAGCTCTAGATTGAGGAATGTAGGACTTGCTTGGAACTCGTTACAGTTTCTTGTCTACACAGGAACTACGTATTAACCACGTGCGCTTGGAACTGGCTGTAACATTGCAAGATGCTTTTTGAAGTGAAGTGAAGACTACTTATTACACTTGACTTGGGGAGTAAGCTGGCGAATGCCAGTTGAGAGGGAGATATAAGTTAGGTCAGCCATTCTCTAGCGGAACCCTAGGGCTAAAATACTGCAAAAAATACCTACCAAAGGGAGATTATAAGGTTACAACTAAATATTCCAACTAAATATTACATTGCAATATGATTATTCATAAATACATATAAATCAGTTTTTTTATAATTATATTAAGGCTTTTTTCTTCGCCAAATAAGTTTGAGAACCGCTGAGTTAAGTAAACGAAATTAATATATGTATATATACACACTCGTTTTTTTTTTAAAATATACCGGATAAATAGGATACCCTTTCCTGTCCTGCTCTAGTATCTTTTTAAGAAAGTTTATATAACAAAATCTGTTTGTAAATTCAGCACGTTGGTCCTGCAAATGAACCGGTATTGGGTGTACATAACGGTCGACCGTTATCCAGATTATAAAAACAAAAAAGAACCTGAATATCCTTTTATAAACACGAGGTTAATTTCGTATATTTTATTATAATTATAATGACATTCCATTAATTCGTTATGCAAATAATTATTAGGGAAAAAACTGCGATACAAGTTATTGGAATTAATTAGGATTGGCTTTTAATATTTATGAAATGAAATTAGTTTATTAGCATAGGCGCTTGCTCATCGTTCGACTCTACAATGGCTTCGGAAAGGCGTATGACGAGAAGAAGACCACAAGAAACTCGTCAATCATAGCCTGTACATGAAATTGTACCTGTTTAGTTTTATTATATATATATATATATATATATATATATATATATATATATATATATAATATAATAGTATATTTTTATTGGAACACTTTTGTATATATATATATATCGTTAAATGTTGAGAAGGAAAATCGATTTTATTTATTTTACTATTTTGCTTAAAAAAAGTATAAAGAACGTACACAGCTGCAGTTCTTATTAATTTCTGCAACTTAATAAGAGTGGTAGGCAGACTGATGATGGCATTAGCCCAGTATGTCGTCCTGGGGAAGTACCACCACTCCCAAGCGGAACACCCGTGAAGTGACCTAGTCGCGTTTCGAAAGTAGCCGGGATAACGAGAGGAGTGTGCCCTGTTAATTTGGACAGAGCACATTCGTCTCCTCAAGCCAGCTGTCTGTGGTAACAGTTGTCTATGCTCATGGACTACACTATAGCTTAACATCAGGCGGAGTGTGTTCATTATTTAAAGTGGATGTGATGCTATATAGAGTGTATAGTAGAGGGTATTGTATGGATAAGGTAAACTAACCAATTAATTTTGTCGTTTTGATGACAGGTTCATATCTAATCTACTGAGCTGAATATATCTATAATTCATTTAATGATTAATTTGTTGATTAAAAATGGCGTCAAATTTGCATAACACATTCGTGATTAGGCTAATTCGGTCAACGCACCGGCTAATGATTTGTTTTTGATCTGTTTTATTCACTTATTTTTTGTTATTATCTTCTTCTTTTATTAATGGCCTCAGATATCTATTAAAGACAACTCTGCCAATGTCCAGTATTCGGGCAGTAAACAAAAAACAAAATCCCTATGACGTATGTATCTTGTTTTTATTTACTTACGCTGTTGACACATCAAATACAGCATCTAGTAGAAATCACGACAATTATCCGTCCTCTGTGATATATATAGTATGTTAGTATGTAGGTATATAAGTGGACAATGTCAATTAATAAATTTATTTCATCTATATTTACATTTATATTTGTATTGACGAGTAAAAGCGTTCTCTATTGGAGCCCAATTACTAAAAGAAAATAAATAAATGTCATTTGAGGCGTACCCAACTAGCTATATACGACGTCCAGGCAGATCTACCTAACGGCTTTTCACGGGTTCATTAGAAACAATTGACAAAATTTACTTATTTATTTATAAAGCCTATCTACAAAATTACATTAAAACTACATATTATAAAAAGGAGTACTATTATATAAACTAAATGAAATTTTAATTATAGGATAGGACGGCATGCTCAAGGTGATAAAGGGATAGATACTACACTTGTAATAAAATTACAAATACATAATTTGGATGTTACACAATAATGAAAAAAAAAGACAATTAGTTGAATAATTAATAGGTTCCCAAGTGGTATTAGCCCAGGGTCCCACAAATTCGCAAGCCGCCCCTGGGTATGTCCCAGGTGTACTAAATAAATACTGTTAATATATATAGTATGTTGGTTTTTTGACATGAGGTTTTACGTGTGAATAAAAATATAATTTCTTGTTGGGATTTTGGGCAAAGTTAAGTGACTTGTTTCAATTGAATTAATAATTCATAATAATTCATAATAATAATGCAATCGTTATTGTATAGGTTATATAATAATTACTAATGTTAAATTTAAATGAAACCATAAGATGTGTGGAACACGGTGCGTGTAGAAATTCCATTGGTCCGCGATGGTCAGTCAACTTTGTGTTAGCACTTAGCATATTCGTACAATGCTAACAAAAGCACTTTTGTAAACTGCACCAACTTGACAGGTCAAGTGTACAGTGTACATACTACACTTCAGACACTTTTGTCTATTAGAACTTTACGTTATTAGAAATTCTCATTTTTTAAAACTTCATTAGTTGCTTAAAACAATTTGGTTTATTGAATTGATTGATTGATGAAGATTGAAGAAGAAATTTATAATATTTTTCTCCCCATTTCCTTACATCTATTTGGTTCTTGTTTTTTATTTTTACATATTTTTGTAATTTTATTACAAGTTTAGTATCTATCCCTTTATCACCTTGAGCATGCCGTCCTATCCTATAATTAAAATTTCATTTAGTTTATATAACAGTAGTCCTTTTTATAATATGTAGTTCTAATGTAATTTTGTAGGTAGGCTTTATCTATATTCTATACTAATATATAAAGAGAAAACATTTGATTGTTTGTATGTATTGAATAGGCTCCGAAACTACTGGACCGATTTGAAAAATTCTTTTACCATTACAATCGTAAAAAATCCCTGATGAACATAGGCTATAGAATATTTTCAATTGTTGTTTAAGATATATTTCGTTTTATTTTAAGTTCACACAATTCGATGTCTATGCCTAATTTTGGTGTTCATACGTGCCGTCAGTTTTTCAATTGTTTTTTAAGATATATTTCATTTTATTTTAAGTTCACATTGTAATTCAATGAAAATAAAAGCGAAAGTTCTCTCGAAATTCGCTTGACATACAAAGATGAAATTTGACAGGGAGGTAGTTTATAGTTAGTTGACGTCTGCAAAGAACGAATTTTGCAACTGTGCCAGATTAAGGAGTTGTAAGGGCTCTCGCAGGTTTGTATAATTTTTTTGCTACAAACTAGAAATTTGATGGCGAGGCAGTTAGTAGATTTTGCAACAGGGGTGTGGAAGGCATTTTCTGTTGACTGAAATATGAAACATCATTAAACTTCATAGTACTCTATATCTTCATTATTACGCAGACGAAGTCGCGGGGAACTGCTAGTAAATATATAAATATTGAAATTAACCCATTACTTCCCACGCGTCGAAAACATTGGAATTTTTTGGTGAAATTTTTAAGTTCATAATACATTTAAAAAAAAAATGTAACAAAAAATTCTTTAACGCTGAGTCAGCCTGTCCTATAAAATATGACAATGGGGATAAAAATTACGTTTTGTTTTTATTTTTATATTTATTACTAGCTGACCCGGCGAACTTTGTTCCGCCTTAGAAGCAATAAATAAACAGATTTTGGATTTTTACTGATGTTTATTAATTTCTGACAAAATTTATAATTATGAAATTTTCAACCATACTTAACCATAGACAAAATTACATTTAGCTATCATTTGCGTTTTGTTATTCCATCTCAGATACGTTTTTGCTATATCACGTTTTATAATGACTTTTGTTGCATTATGAATAAAATATAAATGCAGTTTTAACATGAAAAGCTGTTTATTTTCAATCACAATGACATAAGTGGCAATAGTATTTTAAGCCTAGAATATGAATTATGTAACATTAGTCCTCCTGAAAGCTCAATATCTGAAACGCGCAGGAGGTTTACGTCGTTGTGTGGAACGACGTAGTGCCTCGTTTAATGCTGCAGATGTTGAGGGTTGAGGCTCCCGCTGTTCAAGATCCTACTGTTGAGCGTTAGGAGATCCAGCTGATTTGTCTCCGTGTCCATCTGATAAACTTTGTTGTGTGATTTGAGTTAATGCACCAGGTTGATAAGTCATCGTGTCCGGTAAAACATGATCATTGACATCACCCCTACCTCGTTTTGATCCACGACTATAATAGGAATAATTCTTCGGCCTCTTGTTGTTACTCAGTGTCGTTTTTTGTTTCCAAACTGTTATCGTTACGAATGCCATCATTATCATCGTTGTTCTCATCGTTAGTTTCCTTCGCCTAAGTTGATCAAAGTGTTTACGTTTGATTACTCCATTGTTCATTTCAATTTGATAGGAGTAAGGCCCGGTGCGTTTTGATGTAATCCCTGGTTCAGAGCCTTTCCCTATAGATTTGTTAACCCAGACCATGTCTCCAATCGAATATTCTGGCGGAATAGTTTCTTTAACTGATGGCCTGAGTTCCTGGAATAACCCAACTCATTCAAGATCTTCCTTAACGCTTAGCTTAAGAAGATCAAACGTAGTGCGCATTTATCTTCCAAACAACATTTCACTTAGTTGGTATCATTACCTTAGTTGGCGAATCTTTTTTATTCACTGGATACGTTTGGTTGCTTTCATTGTCGCTAGATTCGCTAGACGTGTTGTGTCATGCTAGGCGTCTCGTTCGAAACTATTTATGCATTGCTTTGCCGCTGCTAATGCACACTTTTGAGAAGTGGTTGTTCTTCCCGCATAACCTGCAGCGTTTGCCTCTGGCTGGACATTCCTCTAAATTATCGTGATAGTCTCTAAGGGTGTTCCCAAATTCGCAATAACCAGCAAGGCTACGCAGTTGTAAATAAAACTTGTAGATTGTTTCACCTTCTTCTCGATGTCATGTTTCTCGACACTTTTTCTGAAAGTACGTACGTTTTCTTGTCATAATGATTGTTCAATACAATACTTGCCGATAGACATCGTTATTTGCATTATGAATAAAATATAAATGCAGTTTTAACATGAAAAGCTGTTTATTTTCAACCACAATGACATAAGTGACAATTGTATTTTAATTATGTAACAATTTTTATTTCCTTTGACGTATTATGTCACGCCACACGGGAACGCAGTCGAACGGGATAAAAAGTATCCTATCTCCGTTTCCTGGTTCTAAGCTACCTCCTCACCAATTTTCAGCCAAATCGGTTCAGCCGTTCTTGAGTTATAAATAGTGCCACTAACACGATTTTCCTTTATATCCAACGGGATAAAAAGTATCCTAAAGCAAATCTTCCCCCGACCCTAACAATTGTTTCTAAAAAAAATATAAATTTACTACCTACTACGCAAAACATTCGAGAAGTCATATTTTCATGCCAAATCGTTTCGGCATTTCTAAAATTATTTAGAGTGTATGCGATGCTATGATGATGTGATGTATCATTGTATGGTGAACAAGGTAAATCAAGTAGTCAAGTAATTTCGAAGTTTTAGAGAGTTTACTCTGAATATTATTAATGTAATACCAAAGTATAGTTGTATATGTTTTACCGTTATTATGAGAACTGATCGGTTCGATGTAATACTATTATTGTTTGTTTCCATTATCATACGTATGAACAGTCACACGTGTTTAAAAGACAACGTCTCTCATCATGCTTATTAGAACAAATAAGACGGTAGTTCCGCGACTCACTACTAGGGAATCTCTGAACATTGCCAATATTTATAGCCCCATTTTTCTAAGACAGCCAAGTGATAAGTCTCAATATTGGAACTTTTTGTTACAACTTTGGGGACCGCTGTATTAGACAATATTTATTTATTTATTGCTTAATAATACAGAAAAAATAATACAAGTAAGTGAGTAAAGAGATGGCGGCCTTATCGCTAAGAAGCGATCTCTTCCAGGCAACCAACTTTTAGATGTGGAGCAATGCAGAAGAGAAATAGCGGGAGTTATAAATAGATACACAATATAGATAAACATATGAACTACACACAATACATACCATGTTACATAGATATACATATATATACATATACATATATACACATACATATATACATACATATAAATAATAACAATAATAATACTATAATACACATATACATAAATACTAGGAAGTGAGATAATATTCTTTTAAAGATTTTTTTAAAGATGGCCAATAAATATTGCCAATATTTCTTTAACTGTTTATCTAATTAATTAAGTCTACAGCTAATTTTGTTAAAATTATAAACAATTACTTTAACTAATAACAATTTTAATCATTATTAACAATAAATACATTTTTAAAAGTATTTAATAAAAATAAATATTAGTACGATCTCTATTTATTAAGTATAGATTTAAAGAGAAGCAGCGTGGTTGTATTATGGACAACGCCATCTATGAACGAATAGCGGAATCTATTAAGTATTTAACCATCGTACCGTATAGAAGCAATGGAAACAGTTTCTAAATTGAGTAATAATCCATTTAAGGTCACATAGTTTTAACGAAACTGTTAAACGATAAGCATTTTTATTTCATTCATAATTAAGTTTAGTATTGTATTTAGTTAATAAATTAGGATATTATAGTTGTAACGAATTAAATACGAAATGGAAATAATAATAATAATAAATTCGTTATTGTCTTTAGATAGTAGCCGGGATAATGAGAGGAGTGTGCCCTGTTGATTTGAACAGAGTACATTCGTCTCCTCAAGCCGGCATAGTGTCTGTGGTAACAGTGGGCTTATCACGAATTTAGTCTGGCTTCCGAATAGAGCAGTCACAAGCAATCGGGATCGTGATTTTTTACTAACGACTAACGAGCACCAGCAATCTATCAAATGAACGAAAGATCGAGACGTTCGAAAATTAACAAAAAGTATCTAAAATATTGTAGTTCTAAATCCGCACGCGGTGGCGCTGCTCAAATTTCCATTGAAGCGAACTCGGTTCGAAAGCCAGACTAATTCGTGATAAGCCCACAGTTGACCGCATTCTAGCTTAACATCAGGCGGAGTGTGGTCATATGCTGGGCTATCAATAAAAAAAAGTAGATATTACAATTGAACACACAATAAAAATTAACGTAGAACAATTTACGTTCTTCACTAGAAATAATTTCATAATTGAATTGAATTGTCATAGAAGAAACTGCCTCTATTATATATCAAATATCCAGTTTACATATTAATTTGCATTCATTTCTTTATGTTATTTATATATCCATAAATAACAATTGAAAATTGAATTGATAAATGCGTGTAACAGAACGTAATGACAGCTAGGTGACAGTAGACAGTTGCAATGGATTATTATCATTGGTCAAAAATCACGTCATCAATTTTTCAAGCGTGTGATTGGTCTATTTTGTTTCATATGGCTGAGTGAGGTGTTCAGTTAATTTATACTTGAGTGTAATTTCTCAACACGAACCTTGGTTACTTTATTCCAAACATTATATTTACATACCGTTTTTTTTAAACTAGATATTTGTTCTGTGTCTTGACGTTCTCTGTTTGTGTTGTCTTTCTCCAAAAGTTAGGTCTTTGTATGTATTTATTTATATAATCATTGGCGTGTTTCCAATGTTTAAATACAACAATTATTATTTACATTTTGTTGTTTAAAAACGAAAAACAGAAAACAACTTTATGAATGAACAATAGTTATTAAATCATTGTTTTGGATATTCGTTTCAATGGAACGTAATAACTCCTTTATTATTGATTTTCATTTATCAGAGAAATCTATACTAATATAATGAATATTTCCTATATTTGATTGTTTGTATGTATTGAATAGGCTCTGAAACTACTGGACCGATTTGAAAAATTCTTTTACCATTAGAATCGTACAATATCGTATATTTTCAAAAACGTTAGGGATCCATATGAAAACTTCAATAATGTAACTCAAAGTGTGAAAAAATAGTAATTATATTGCGTACGCTGCAGAAATTATTGACAATAGAGCAAAGTGATGTACAACAGTTTTATAGAGGACATCAATATCTACAAAAAAGTCTGCGATACCATATGTCTAACTATTACAGTTATGTCACAATAACTACTTTTTCATGTTAAAATTTAAACTTCATAGTACTTAGGACAAACCTATGGAATTTTTGTAAACATATCGTCGGGTCCTATTAAGTAAGGTAGGATCTACAAAATCGCAATTTAAAGTAGTTATTGTGCATAGTTTGTTTGTGTAGATTCTTCGTTGTTGTATTGAGTATCTCAGAAACCATTGCTCAAAATGCTAGTTCTTATCTTTTCTGTTTATTTATTTACTTTTAGTAATTTGGCTCCAATAGAGAGGTTTTACTCGTCAATACAAATACAAATATAAATGAAATAAATTTATTAATTTAATAATTATCAATTTAATTTAGCTGCTGTATACTGGCATTGTCCACTTTGTAAATATAACCCAGTGATACATTCATACACATATTAAAAACTCGAAGTAAACATAAAAAATTATATGCCTATAATAGGAGTAATTACAGAGAAAAATGTAAGTGAAAATTATTATTAATCAATTTATTATTTTCCTATTCGTACCCCGAATTGGTACCATGTTGAGAATTGATTAATTGATTGATAATTGATTAATTAATCGATTTATTGATTAACTCCATCAGTCACATAAAAATGTAATATAACTGACACTTATTTTTGGATATTCTTATTAATTTTATTATATATAGGTATATTTATTTCAATATATACATTAATGTGAATTATAAAAAAACAATGTACACACGGCGATTTTCAAATGGATACAGTTTATATATATAGAAAGAGAAATTATCACGGTGTCGTGAATGGCAAAGGAGATATCTGCATCTCTTTCACACACGATAATAATACAGTTATCCCTTTCTAATGATTGTTTCTTCCAGTCCAAAGTCCAATCTGTATCCATTTGAAGATTGTTTATACATTAATTATTCTGGAGTCAATCAATTTGTAGCAAGCATTTTTTAAAATTAGTTTTAAGCGTACAGTGTATTATTATTGTTGTTTTTTATTACCTACATTGTTTTATTGTTATTATATTTAATTTGTAATAATAGCAGTTCATTGTGTTAACATATTCCGAACTAACTTTTTATCAATAGTTTCTGATATACTCAATACAACAATGAAGAATCTACACAAACGAACTATGCACAATGACAACTTTAAATAGCTCTCCTGTAAAATAACAATTTTGTAGATTGTACCATATTGTACACGCAGTTAATGGAAATGCTTCAGTGGGACTATTAGGAATTTTTACTCTACCATAAATAGTACAGATGGGAATATAATTAAAATTCCTTTCTCCAGTATGTAATTAGGCAAAGATATGTGTAATTGTTTTTCGTCAGCAAAAGTTTTCGTTTATACGCACGGAGACTCGCCAACAGTCGCCTCCACCATGCCGGCTTGAGAGGAAAACAATAAAGAATTCGCTGTTTGAAATATAGGGTTTCCTACTTATAAAGTTATGTAACTTTGAAGCGTTCATGGTAGTTCTCCGTAGAGAATTGTCAGCAGCGGAGTATTGTGTGAGATTATTGGAACGTTTTTGAAAATGGAACGCCTTTTTTACCCTACTAGTATAATTATAGTATAACGATCGATTTTTAAAATATAGAACAATATAACTAGACACTATGTAAAATGATTCATGTATGTGTAACTTCGGTTTAGGATACCATTCAGAAGTTACGCTTGAGCATAGATATTCGGAGTAGAGATCACAAATTCAAACTCAGCTGTACGAAAGAAAATAGACCAATCACATGCTTGAAAAATTGTTGACGTGATATTTGACCAATGACAATAATCCATTGCAACTGTCTACTGTCATTACGTTCTGTTACACGCATTTTCAATTGTTACTTATTAATATATAAATAACAAAAAAAAGCAAGTTAATATTTTTAAACTCGGTCATATCTATTTAGTAATTAAAATTCAGTTTTTTTTTGTTAATTATTTCATGGAAAGGCTTAGATTGACAAGTTTCTTGTGGTCTTCTTCTCGTCATACGCCTTTCCGAAGTTATTGTAGAGTCTAACGATGAGCAAGTGCACGCCTTTGGTGCCTATGCTAATAAACTATTTTTGGTTTCCTTTTAAATTGTTTTCCATACAGAAACAGTAATATTTCGTAATTATATTTTGACATATGCCATGCTATACTCTGCTTAGTGTGAATTGCCGCCTGCCATAGAAAGTTGTGTTCTAACCGGCCTGTCTTGGGAAAACTTGTTATTAACTTATTTCTAGTACGAAAGCAACCTTTTAATGGAACATAGAGACAGGTAGAGTAGATTTAATTATTTTTTTCTCTAAATATTTTTATATCCTTTTCCTCTGTAACTGCGTAAACATGTCAAACTTGTCAGGTATAAAATAAATATTAGTTAAGAACTGAATGAATTTTCAAATGACATTTAGTACTTAATATTATTAGAATGGTACCTCGACATACGAGTTTAATTCGTTCCGTAACCTTGCTCGTATCTCAAAGCACTGTATGCTGCTGTGAATGTAGATCGGGGCGCATGTTGGGGTCGTGTGCGATTGCTCGTATCTCAAAGCAAAATATCGCTCGCTCGGCGGCTTGTATCTCAAAACACTCGTATATCGAGGTATCACTGTATATATATTGTTGAAGTGAACAAGCTATTACAGTTGCTACATATTATTAAGTATAATTGTATTTTGACAAGTCCATTTATTCCAATTGGATTCTAAGGATGATATAATAAAACGGTTCTCAAACTTTTTTAGCGAAGGAAAAAGCCTTAATATCATTAGTAGAATTATAAAAAACTGATTAATATGTATTCATGAATAATCATATTGCAATGTAATATTTAGTTGGAATATTTAGATGTAACCTTATAATCTCCCTTTGGTAGGTATTTTTTGCAGTATTTTAGCCCTAGGGTTCCGCGGAAGACACTTTGAGAATGGCTGATGTAAGAAAATATGATTTTATTATCTCCAATCTAATTCTAAAATATAACTATGTTTATTTTCTACTCACGAGGCAAACTAGATAAATTCAACTAACATGAAATCCTCGACCTATTTTCCTTTTAAAGTTTTCCTTAAAGATGCTTTTATTTGCATTCAAATATATGCAACGTGCATATTGTGCATTTTTCCTTGTGATTGGATGAAAATTAATAATCACTTCCTGGTTTAGGAGTTATTTGTGTTTGTTGTTCTTGTCCTGATATTCTTTTCTTTTTTTTTATTGGACACGACATGTGACCTCCAGTGGCCTGATGTAAAGCTGTATTAAAGTATTTCCAGTCGTCATCACTATGCCGACCCCAGGTGTAAGGCATAGTTTAGGGTCAGAGCATTGTGTACGATGTAAAATTAAAGATCAATTCCTTTACGGCATACAACATAGGTTTCCAAACTTTTACGGGACAAAATAATTTCGATGCATTTCCGAATTAAGTACAATATAAAAAACAAAATAGTATATGAATAGCATGTAAGTAGACAATGCCAATGTAGCAGCTAATTTATACGATTTTGAAGAGTAAAAGCGCTCTATTGGAGCCCAATTACTAAAAGTAAGTAAATAAAAAGAACGGTGCATTTGTTTCTCCAAGCTTGTAGCTTGTGCTGTTAGCTGTCCCAGCTCTTATGTGTTTTTGGGAACTCTACATAACAAAATTCAACGAGTTAATTTGCACAATTCATTTGACAAAATTCATAAAATGCCAATCAATCAATTACCCAATTATAGCTACGAATCAAGACCTCATTGGCTTGCAGAGGCGGCTCGTCCTAAAGAGCTCTAGTGCAGTGCACTTCCATGAAAATTACAGAACTTATATTACAGCGGCGTAGATATAGGTAATATAATATACTATTGTATAGGCATAGTAGAATAGAATGAATGTAATGTAAGGATAGTATGTATTATGAAGAAATATAGATTACTTCTGTAATTTTCGTGGGAGTGCACTGCACCAGCGCTCTTTAGGACGAGCCGCCTCTGTTGGCTTGTCAACTTCCGCTTCAGAGAGATGGAACCATATAATTCCCCATACTATCGATCGCATGCTACTTTTGTCTACCATAACCCTTCGTCGGGCGCGGCCGATCTCACAGGTACAGCAATTATAGGTTCTATGAACTCTTTTAGTTTATAGTCCGATTTAAAGGGAAAAAAAATCTATAACTTTTGAATAAAATTTATTTCTAAACATTCCAATAAAAAAAGATTGTTTTTCTTATTAGATTTAATTAGAATCATCAATTTTCTCAATGACACCGCGCTCGATCTAAGGAGTTTTTGAGAGGCGCCCGACGAAGGGTTAATACCTCCAAACGCCACTAACAGATCTTCCTTTAAGAATGTATGGCTTATGAGTACGCACATAACCTCACGTACGACGTAACGAGCTCCTATCTTGTGATTATATCCCAAAAGTCATTCTTTTAAAGTATTAATAAATCTCTCGCGGTCGCCTCGACAAGCTAAAAGCACTTATTTGAGAAGATCTTAGGTTTTGACATTTATTCTGTTACTACTACTGTTACTACTTCAACATCAGTTACTCCAAAATTCTTATGAAATGAAATGAAAATAGTTTATTAGCATAGGCACTAAAAGCGTGCACTTGCTCATCGTTAGACTCTACCGTGACTTCGGAAAAGCGTATGACGAGAGACCACAAGAAAATCGTCAATCATAGCCTATATATTGGGAGTTCAAATTTCAACAAAGCCAGTAGCTACCTACATATCTCACGTTACAAATATAATAAAACTTTCAAAAACAAACATTGCGTAGGCCTAATGTTACTGGAAATAGCAAACGCGATCGAAAATAATTCCGCGACCGAATCATTTGTAAAAATAAATATTTGAAACAGTTACTAAAGATAATTGATATTTATTTACAGTTAATGCGTAATGCTGACGTCACGGGTTCGAATCCGTAGGCTAAAATAACCTTAATTCTCTAATACAGAGGTTCCCAAAGTGTGCGCCGTTGAATGTAAAGAGGGTGAGTTTATCCTCTATCATTATCCGAAACCACAAATATTCGCGGGCATCTTTTTTGAGAATGGTTTTTGACAACGTACTAAATTTGAAACTGCGCTGCGGACTGAAAAAGATTGGGAACCCCTGCCCTAATATATTATTTTAAAGTTTAATATTAATTTTTATAAGTTGCCCATCTCCCTATTATATTTGTTTTTGCGAGAGTATTGTATAAAACTGACAGATGTGTACTTAAAGGAAATTATTTAAAATTATTTTGCTTATAATTCCCGATACATTAGGTCGATGAAGGAAAATAACCTCCACCAACATTCAATAGCTTGTCTCGACGCGTTTCGCGACTTCACGTGGCATCATCAGGATACCTGTGGTCGCTTCGAATGTAGCGGGAATTATAAGCAAAATAATTTCCTTTAATATGGATTTCCGCAAAGTAACGCCTGAAATAACCAATTAGATGTGTACTTGCTTTCTTATTTATTTATTTTCCTATATAAAAATCACATGTGTCATATCTGGTGAGTAAGATGCCTGGATGTTTAGCCAAAAGGTTTTTAAGTCCACGTGCAGTTTGGGTACCTGATAAAAGTCTTTAGGTTACTACCTACTTATCTATGGATACGACCCTTTTCAAACCTTAATGAGGTTTGTGATAATAGAACAAAAATTCTTTATAAAACCAACAATGGAATGAGTAGTTATTGGGATCTGTATGACTTCATTACGTGTTTAAGCAATACTGCATCCTCATAGCGGCTTTATAATCAATCAATACATAGCATATAACCTATACCAGCGGTTCTCAAACTTTTTTGGCGAAGGAAAAAGCCTTAATATAATTATAAAAAACTGATTTATATGTATTTATGAATAATAATATTGCAATGTAATATTACGTAACATTTAGTTGGAATATTTAGATATAACCTTATAATCTCCCTAGGGTTCCGCGGAACACACTTTGAAAATGGCTGACCTATACAGTCGACAACCTTCAAATGGATACAAATTGGACTTTGGACTGGAAGAAACAATCATTAGAAAGGGATAACTATATTCTTATCGTGTCGAAGTTGAGACTTGTGTGAAAGGGATGCAGATATCTCCTTTACCGTTCACGACATCACAATCGTTTCTTTTTCTAAAAACTGTATCCATTTGAAAATTACTGTGTGTATTAGTCCAATATTAAAGTTATTTTGCTAATAATACAAATATAGTTAATTAATTACGTCTTTTAAGACTAATTTTTTTGTAAAAGTTAACAGCAAGAATAAGATTTTTTTTTTGAGACTGTTTTTGTTTAGCTGTTGACATTGATTGGTTATTGTTATTATTTTTAAGCTATATTTAGACTTGACATTTTATTATTAATATTATTCTATATTGTAATTTGACTCCTTCTTGCATCGTGTATTGGAATTGACTGTAAGACCATGCAAGTGACTGTGTTTAAATAAATAAATAAATAAATAAAATAAAGATGTTATTTTTATAATAATTGTATAGTTTAAAAATATTTATGGAAACTCCATACAATTCCCTGTTCAGTTTCTCTTTCTGAAAACGGCCGTTGAAATTGATACCAATTGAAAACACTATTCACATGCCGCTAATTAAATAATAGCAATTTTTTTACAACGCACTTCATTCATTTATTACAGAATTATTGATTATATGAGCGATGGAAATGCGTGGTTAAACTAGTGTTTGAGCTTGGCTTACTGTTGGCTTACTAGAAGGATTATTATTATTATTTTTTTACTGTATTTTTGTTTTTTTTTAATGTTGTATAGGTAGCTATATATTTTTTTTATTTAATTTTTTTTAAAAATATTTTTATATACATCTTATTGGACATATACATGTATTTTATATACATATATGTTATTAATTTGACATTTATTGTAACCGCTGTGTAATATGATTTATAAATTGTTATTCACTTTTTTTTTTCTGAATTAAAATTCAGTTTTTTTTTATTATTATTACTTTATGTACAGGCTATGATTGACGAGTTTCTTGTGATATTCTTCTCGCCATACGCCTTCCCGAAGTCACGATAGAGTCTAACGATGAGCAAGTGCACGCCTTTAGTGCCTATGCTAATAAACGATTTTCATTTCATTTCATTTCATTTCATTATATTAATTGTAACCTAAACAGGTTTATTATACAAGTGTATACACTTGGTTACACTACTCAGCAATGTTTATTTATTTATTTATAAAGCCTACCTACAAAATTACATTAAAGCTACATATTATAATAATTAAATAGTTTAAAAAACTAAAAAAACACGCGCGCTAGCTTTATCTCTTTTACTCCACTACACAGGATCTATAAAAGAATTTATAAATCCTGGCGGTCCTAATAAGGATAATGGGAAACTGTTATTAAATTATTGCATTGTCATCGATCCTTAATACGTATGCAAAGATTCAAATTAATGAGAGGAGAGAAAAAAAAAGAGAATCACAAACATAAAAAACAAAATTAAAATACTGGTTAGTTAGTTGAAGATAGTTGAGATGTTTCCTGTATTATAGGGATGTTCTAATCAATTGATACAAATGAACAACTAACATTAACCTAATTTTTTTCAATAACAAACGATAGAATCAATTATTATAATAGAAATATCCATTGTATAATGTAACAGTTTATTTTTTGGTATGATGGGACAGTGTTAGTTCTGCTCCTCGCCGATAGGTTCGTAATGATTTATAAAAACTGACATTTACGAAGCTAACTCGAAATAAATGTATATTTTTTTATATATCGTTTTAATGAATAAATTTAATAAAATTTTAACAATAACATTTAATTAATATCTACTAGTTTAAAAAATATATATTAATCAGTTTAATTATACTAAATACATTATCAAAGACGACTCCTGCGTTTCGCGGTAGAGTCTAATGATGCGCAAGCGCACGCATTTAGTGCCTATGCTAATAAACTAATTTCATTTCATTTGTCAATATTATTTTAATATTTATTTATTTGTTACACCAGTGATACTCAACCACTATGCCGCGGCACTTTTGTGTGCCACGAAATTCTAAAAGTATCCCGCAACAAAAAAAAAAGGTTGAGAATCACTGTGTTACGCCATTAACAAATCATAAACACTGTAGGTATGTATTTATATGCAAGTTACAAGAAGCATTTGTCCTATATGATATGTAACGTATATCCGGAATCATTTTGAAATCCTTCGAAAATTGACACCCTAGATGATATTTTCAAATGCCACGACCACAAATTTACAAATATTTCAGATTTTTTTTTGTATCGGCAACCTAAGTAGTACTGCTATCCATTATAACCCTTACAAATTTCAGAATGCCTGTAGTTTTTACACAAAAATGAATCAAATTTCTTTTTTTCCCTAAAATTTTGAAAGATTTTTACCTTCGGTCCACTTTAAGTCATCGTGGTGTAAAAAAAAAGTATGGACACTACTATGGCAAGTTTTTTCAAAAGTTGACGCAACTAACCAAGATTCCTAAGTGGTATAATACTCTAGAAAAACTAGTCACAAATAAAAATAATGCCTACCATTTCTAAACAAGAATCAAATTTCATAAATTGTTGTTGTATAGTGATCACAGTGTGAACGAGTTATAGGTTTTGTTGCTGAAAAATGTTGATTGAATCAAAACAAATAGCTATTAATAATTTTACATTTATTTTACATGTTCGAATTGTTTGCCACCGACCATAAAATTTTATCTAAGAATTGGGGATCTTCCCAGCATCACACGGCAAAATAAACTCGTAATAACGTCTGTACACGCTTGTAGTGGTATGGGTGAATTTGTTTTAATATCGATGAGCAGAACTTTTTGGGATTCCCGTGGCTGTACTGATTAGCTTAGATGAGAACAGCAATTTCTTTACCTGCACTATTGTTATTCAACAATGAACATGTATCTACCTATCTCTCTCTAACGTTTAAATTGCCACGCACAATGTTATATTCAAATTCCAAGAATTTGCAACATAAAACATGTTTTATTGACCACAGTAAAAGTGATCACTAGTAACAACAACAATTTATGAAATTTGATTCTTGTTTAGAAATGGTAGGCATAATTTTTTTTTGTGACTAGTTTTCCTAGAGTATTATACCACTTAGGAATCTTGGTTAGTTGCGTCAACTTTTGAAAAAACTTGCCATAGTAGTGTCCATACTTTTTTTTTACACCACGATGACTTAAAGTGGACCGAAGGTAAAAATCTTTCAAAATTTTAGGGAAAAAAAGAAATTTGATTCATTTTTGTGTAAAAACTACAGGCATTCTGAAATTTGTAAGGGTTATAATGGATAGCAGTACTACTTAGGTTGCCGATACAAAAAAAAAATCTGAAATATTTGTAAATTTGTGGTCGTGGCACTTGAAAATATCATATAGGGTGTCAATTTTCGAAGGTTTTCAGAATTTACTTAGTATTTTCAAAAAAAAATTAGATATTTTTTTTCTTATTTTTCCTCGAGCAGTGAAGAACGGGTCCACCCACTGGTGCCGGCTTATCGTTGAGTTTTGGGACACCCTGTATATTCGGTGTCAAATTTAACGAAAAAAGCAAATTCTTAAATAATTGCGGTAAATAACTATTAGTTGTAATTTCGCTTGACGAGACCAAAATATCAACTGGATGTTTGGTTACATAAGGGGGGCATAAGGATATTAGAAAAGCTAAGGTGAGGTTGGGAAACACTGCTGTAGAGGGTTATTTCCATTTAAAAACCATACTTTATGTAAACATTAATAATGGGCTGAAAATATAGATGGCGCTATAATCGCAAAATCAGTCATACTATCGTGAAGAGCAGCTATTTTAAAGCACTAATGTCAAATTTCATAACATTTCATTCATTAGTCTTAAAGTGACAATCGATTGTGAAATTGAAAAATCGGAAAGCATATAGAATCTAAAACAAAAGACATACGAACTAGCCTCAGGTAGCAATTCATTTGTTTTGAATAGATTGATCCACGTAGAAGATTTATGTGTAGAATTTATAATGGCTGTGTAGAGTTTGGAAAGAATTGTTGTTAAATCGTTTACTTTGTCCATGAGCGTAGCCAGCCATGGGCTCAGGGTGGGACAGCAGTCTAAAATAATATGTAACTAGCAAACTATACCCACGATCTTATCCCGGTTAATTTTTTTTTGTGTCGACTGACAACTATCTAGTGTGAACTTTCGTACGGATATTAAGTATTGTAGTTAGTACCTAGATAATTAAGTTTTTTAGATTTGATTAGGTACTTTACAGGTCAGAGCCTATGACTTTGTCCTATATACGTAAATAAACGTATTTATAATAATTTTTACATTTATTATTATTATTTTTTAATACGTTACTTTTATGTTTTAATCTTATCTTTATAATTTATATAGCATTTAGTTCTAATAATAAAAAAGCAGCCTACCACACTAAAGGCACTTGAAGCCTTGAAGATGAAGATAAATGTTGCACTCGAAATAGAATGAAAACGTCTGCCAGATCCGTAAGGAAATTATATTCAAATAAATACATTAATACCCTGACCCCAATACTTAAAACACATAACAGTGTAACTTTATATAACGACGCTGAAGGAAGTGAGCATTTTATGGCGTTATAGAGAGTTGTCGTTAAATGGAGAGAGGAAAAAACTGAATTAGAAAGGGAAAGTGATTTCGACGCTTTAGGGAGTGTGTCGTTAATACCAGTGACGTTACGTGGGGTTTAGTCTGTATATACCTACTTTTTTATATTAATTACATTCAATTTATATTATGCTATATTAAATTGTTGTTTTTAGTATTTTCCGTTACTTATTATTTAAAGGAAATTATTTAAAATTCTTTTGCCTATAATTCCCGCTACATTAGGTCGATGAAGGAAAATAACCTCCACCACGAGTCGTCGAAGCGAAGCCGAAGCGACCACACGTATCCTGATGATGCCACGTGAAGTGGCGAAACGCGTCGAGACAAGTTATTGATTTTCCTTCATCGATCTAATGTAGCGGGAATTATAAGCAAAAGAATTTAAAATAATTTCCTTTAATATGGATTTCCGCAAAGTAACGCCTGAAACAACCACTTATTATTTATATTTTTCACAGCTTAAACCTTCTCTGAATTTCTACAAATATTTCAAAATCAAAATTCAAAACCAAATCGGTCCAGCAGTTCTCGAGTTTTAGCGAGACAAACGAACAACATTTGATTTTTATATATATATAGATAGAGATTAATATTTGTTTGCGTTCGAATCAGTTATCAATTAAAATCTAAATCTACCCCACACTAGCAAATTAAGCTAATAACATACGCTTAAATATATATGCCTACATATATAATTATATATACACTAGATACTTATTTATTATTACATTATTGAAGTTTTCATACGGATCCCTAACGTTTTTGAAAATATTCTATAGCCTATATTCATCAGGGATAATGTAGGATTCTAATGGTAAAAGAATTCTTCAAATCCGTCCGGTAGTTTCGGAGCCTATTCAATACAAACAAAGAAACAATCGAATGTTCTCTCTTTATAATATTAGTATAGATCAGCCATTCTCAAAGTGTGTTCCGCGGAATCCTAGGGCTAAAATACTGCAAAAAATACCTACCAAAGGGAGATTACAAGGTTACATCTAAATATTCCAACTAAATATTACATTGCAATATGATTATTCATAAATACATATAAATCAGTTTTTTATAATTATATTAAGGCTTTTTCCTTCGCCAAAAAAGTTTGAGAACCGCTGGTATAGAGGTTCTATACCAGAATTATATTGATGTAAAAAAAAAAGTCAAATTAAAAAATCAGTCAGTCTACTTTTAAAACAACTTAAGCTCAGATTAAATCTTTAAAAAAAAACCTAAAAACAACTCTTTTAGTTGTCATTATAAAGTCGATAGACAGACCACCCTGGTCGAAACGACAGGGGTTGTGTAATAATGACTTCAAACATCATTAATGTCGAGTCATTCTAATAAAAAAGATGTTTAATTTACTCCATGACTCTATTATGGAGGTATCTAAAATTGTACAGCACATAACACGATATCATCATAATTTATTTTTAATTCATTGTACCACTAAAAGATTATTTATGTTGTAATTCTACTAATTATTATTATACTAGCTTTTACCCGCAGCTTCACTCGCATTTAAGTCATTAAATAAGTATCAGAAATCATTTCAATAGAAATGAATCAATATGATTCCAAATAGCTGAAACTATAGTCAGTTGGAAACTATAGTAAAAAATATTTTTATTTTAATAAAAAGTATCCTATATTACTTCTAGTACCTCCAAAAATATGTGTACAAAGTTTCATGATGATCGGTTAAGTAGTTGTTCAGTGAAAACGTAACAAACAAACTCACATTCACATTTATAATATTAGTAGGGATTATAAAATAGAGTCTTGCTAAATTGCATTGCCCAATACTAACACTGCTTCTTCTATGACAATTGGTTATCTGGAAGAAATTACTTTTAGTGATAAGATCGCCAATTGCTCTAAATTTGTTTCTTATGTGTTCAATTGTATCTATACTACTATCTTTTACTATAAAACTTTCTGCGTTCGTTATTATTTTACTAGTATATATGTATCTATCTATCTATATATATAAAACTAAGGTGACTTGACTGACTGACTTAGTGATATCAACGCACAGCCCAAACCACTGGACGGATCCTGAAATTGGCATGCAGGTAGATATTATGACGTAGGCATAAGAAAGGATTTTCTTTCTTATGATGAAGTTACAATTGCAAAAACTATCTATACGGGAGCGAAGCCGCGGGCAACAGCTAGTATATCTATATATATAAAACTCAAAGGTGACTGACTGACTGACTGACTTAGTGATCTATCAACGCACAGCCCAAACCACTGGACCGATCGGGCTGAAATTTGGCATGCAGGTAGATGTTATGACGTAGGCATCCGCTAAGAAAGGATTTTGAAAAATTCCACCCCTAAGGGGATAAAATAGGGGATGAAAGTTTGTATAAATCTTATTAGATTTTCGACTATGATGAAGACGTCCGCTTAAATAGGATGTATTAGTTTGAACCTAATAGTACCTAACTATACCTAATTAATAATAATACTTCTTAACGGGAGCGAAGCCGCGGGCAACAGCTAGTATGTATATAATATGCGTGTATATGTATATGTATGTATATTTTTATTATATCTTTATTATATTTTGTTTTTTGCACCCTTCTATTCACTTCCCGATCTACTACCCTAAGGTTGGTTGCCTGGTAGAGATCACTGCTTAGTGATGAGGCCGTCTTTTGTTTTTTTTTATTTTTATTTTCTTCTGTTCTTTTAATTTGTGCAATAAAGAGTTATTATTATTATTATTATTATTATGGTGAAATTATTTTATTCAAAAGAAAACCAATTTCGTGTGAAAGTGTAACGAAGCAACGTTTTTTTTTTTGTACTCCGAGCTGTCACCTTCATCGTGAGCTTTGGGGCGTAACAGATTTGTTAAATACAATTTTTTTACTAGTTCACGAAAACGTACGTCATACTCGTCGGTCTATATCACTTTATTACGAATTGTTTTAGGCTCTCGGTTATAAATATATATATTATTAACTAGCTGTTGCCAGTGACTTCGTTCGCGTAATAATGAAGATATAAAGTGCTATGAATTTTAATATGAAAAAGTAGTTATTGAGACATAACTGTAATAGTTAGACATATGGTGTCGCTGATTTTTTTGTAGATATTGATGTCCTCTATAAAACTGTTGTACATCACTTTGTTCTATTGTCAATAATTTCCGCAGCGTACGCGATATAATGATTTTTTTTCACACTTTGGGTTACATTATTGAAGTTTTCATAAGGATCCCTAACGTTTTTGAAAATATTCTATAGCCTATGTTGATCAGGGATTTTGTACGATTCTAATGGTAAAAGAATTTTTCAAATCGGTCCAGTAGTTTCGGAGCTTATTCAATACATACAAACAATCAAATGTTTCCTCTTTATTATTATATTAGTATAGATAAGTAGATGTGTGTGACGACCGAACAATAACCTTCCTTATATCATTGCTGTAGTTTACGTAAATTGTTTTTTATAGAATTAAAGGTTACGTAATGGGTTTATGGAACGCTAAAATTTTAGACCAAAAATATCGGGTTCAGGGGGGCTACTCAGGCACTTCGGACGAAAATACGGACATTTCCTACGGATTTGACAGCGACGTCACAACGGATAGGCCACACAATGCTTATTTTACGGATATTTGACAGGAATTTTTACGGACTTATATGTCAAAATTCACGTAAGCTACAGAGGTGACGCGACGGCCGTATCACGAAACTTCGGATATGCCTGAGTAGCCCCCCAGATAATAAAACAAAACGCAAAGTTAAGTTTCATTTAGCACTAAAAAGACGGATAAAATCGCCTACTTATATAAATAACTCAAATGCCCGGTCCCGTCTTGAGTCAACGGAGAATGGTCCCGCTACCGTGACGAGAAAACCGAAGGAATGTTGTTAAAACAAATTTAATTATGTTGTCTTTAAAAATTGTGAAGTGTGTTTTTAGAAATTTTAGTATGGGTCAGTTATTGTACTTAAAAATGAATTCTTTTTTAGGTTTCCGGTTATTTTAATGCTAAGTAGCCGGCATAGAGGAGGTGGACACAACATTGAGTTAAGCGGTTTCTATTTTAAAATTGTATTACATTCTGTGGGCTTATCACGAGTTTAGTCTGGCTTTCGAATCGAGCTGTCACAAGTAAAACGGATGAATTTTTACTAACGACTAACGAGCACCAGCAATCTATCAAAAGATCGAGACGTTCGAAAATTAACAAAAAGTATCTAAAATATTGCAGTTCCAAATCCGCACGCGGTGGCGCTGCTCAAATTTCCATACAAATCGCTTGAAGCGAACTCGGTTCGAAAGCCAGACTAAAATTCGTGATAAGCCCACTGTTTATGCTATTTACGTCACTACTCACAAAGAGGAGCCAAATGGTCCGCAAACAAAATATTGGTGGATATTTTTTTTTAACATTAATTTCTGGAAATTATATTTTTAATTTAGTGCCAGTGTTGAACCTATGACTTTCTTTATTTGCGAGTATATTTTACATATAATATTATATCGTTTTCGAATAGGGGAACTAAAAGGCATTACGGCCCCGGGCGCGAGTTAAGCTCGCTACGCCTCTGGTAAGAATGTTTAATATGTCATGCTTATCTGCGTTTATCTAATCTTTGACGCGTTTATTGTATTGTCATAACAGCTCATCTGTTTTTTTATATATCTAGAATTTTTTAAGTATAAGATACTTGTTCTCGAGAAGTACCATCGCAATCAAATCGAATACGAACGAATGTAAAAGTTGGTATACAGCGCCATCTGGTAACCAGATATAACAATATGGATAGAGTGCATACGTTCTCTATTAAAAATAAATACATTATATAGGTGTTAAAAATAATTGTGTAAGACAAGAAATTAATATAAAACGTATCTATATCTTAATAGAATCTTCATTCACATTGGAAACACTTGTAATTCTAATTAGAATAAGACGGCAATAAGCAGTTCCGTGACTCGCTACTAGGGAATCTCTATCTTACTAATATTTTTGTAATATAGTCAAAAAGTGAATCCCAATATTGAGAATGTTTATTAGACGAATCGAAGCTCAGTCAACTTTGAGAACCACTGTAGAAACACTATATATATATATGTATTGTTTTAAAATTAATTTTTCTACAGTATTATGATCATAAAGAAATATGTCCTAACATAAAATTGTAATTAAATTAAGTTAAACAACCGTGAAGTAAACAACACCCAAGGTTACTACTAACTAAAACGATTAATCATTTTCATGATTTCAGCAAAATACATCTTTAATAACTATAGTAAACTAATAGCTTTTGTTTATTCAGGTTTTGTATTCCTACAGTACCTACTATTAGTATAGTACATATTTATTAATGCTAGAAATATTCTCCCCTGTAACCCTATTTTGTAATGCAAGGAGTCAATCTAAACTACTGTTTCCCAACCTTTTTTGTGATATGCCCCACCTTAGCCATTGAGTGGTAGGCAGACTGATGATGGCATTAGCCCAGTATGCCGTCCTGGGGTAGTACCACCACTTTCAAGCGGAACACCCGTGAAGTGACCTGGTTGCGTTTCGAGATCAGCTTGGAAGTAGCCGGGATAACGAGAGGAGTGTGCCCTGTTAATTTAGACAGAGCACATTCGTCTCTTCAAGCCGGCATAGTGGAGTCGACGTTATGTAACCAAACACCCAATTGATATTTTAGTCTCGTTAAACGAAATTATACTTAATAATTATTTAAGAATTTGCTTGTTTCGTTAAATTTGGCACCGAAATCTAGCATTACATTAATAGGGTTAGGGTTAATTAAACTCGTGTCGAGTCCATTTTCGAATAACAATCAAATCCCCACGTTAGGAAACACTGGTCCTAGACCTGCCTCCAAAACCTTTGGTATTTCAACATTAGACGAAACATTATAACATTTTAGACCAATATACAAAAATGAAAACAAAAGAATCATTTACTGTGAAACAAAAGAGATAAAATCTAACAAAATCGCTCATTAGCGTCGAATTAATCGTAAACACTAAAATGCAAGCAATAAAGTGAAACCAATCAAATCAAATTAAATCCGGCATATCAAGAAACTTTTGCTTGTAGAGATTTCTCTTGCCTCCACTCATAGACCGAAGACAGGCTTAATTACCAAATAATGACAACAATGAATAGTCTATACCAGCCATTCTCAAAGTGGTGTTCCGCGGAACCTTAGGGCTAAAATACTGCTTAAAATACCTACCAAAGGGAGATTATAAGGTTACATTTAAATATTCCAACTAAATATTACATTGCAATATGATTATTCATAAATACATATAAATCAGTTTTTTATAATTATATTAAGGCTTTTTCCTTCGCCAAAAAAGTTTGAGAACCGCTGGTCTATACTAATATTAAAAAGAGGAAAGATTTGTATGTTTGAAACGAATTGGCTCAAAAACTACTAAACCGATTTCAAAAATTCAATGATCAATATAGGCTATATAAATTACAGAAAAAATAATTAAGGATCCTTACTAAAACTATAGTAATGTTATCCAAGGTTGTTTTTAAAATTGCCATAAAAGGCAGGCGTCGTTGAAATATGAAACATCTTTAAACTTCATATCTTCATTACTACGCGAACAAAGTCGGGGGCAACAGCTAGTAGATTATAATTATTTAGGAAAAAATTGAAACAAAAACGAATCAAGATTGGACCATAAAAAGATAAAGCCGTATGCGTAAACAAAAATCTATTTTCGACGCAAAAACAGCTCAAGTATACATAATAAAAATATATCATGAGTTACTTTCTATAATTTTGATTTATGATCAATAAAGCGTGTGTTTCTCAAACAAAACAAACATTATTGAAATAAATATACTAGAGCCGATGCCGGAACAACGTTATTACGGTTACGTTATTAGTCCAGTGAGCTAATACGGTTCAGTCAGTCACCAGCTCTCTCCGTGACAAGACGTGTTTAGATTTTTTATTTAAATTACATTGTTTCTTAGAATTATTTTATTAGTTCCATCTAGTTTACGAATTGAAATGAATATCTTACTGATAAAAAAGCTTGGACATAACCCATATCATTTTATGTTTACCCTTAGGTATACAATAGGATGACAATGCCCCTATACAGCAGTTATTCTTGTACATCATAGTAGATTTATCATATATTATTATGACATTAGTATGTAAGTGGACAAAGCCAGTATACAGCAGCTAAATCAAATTGATAATTATTAAATTAATAAATTTATTTCATTTATATTTGTATTTGTATTGACGAGTAAAAGCGCTCTATTGGAGCCCATTTACTAAAAGTAAATAAATAAAAAATTAATATTAGTTTATTACAAGAAATTCTACACAGTTTTACCTTTTATATTTCAACCATTGAGATAAATATACTAGAGACGATATACTAGACGAAACCTTTGCGAAAGCCAACATACCATTACAAGTGACTAATTCTTCTAATACAAAATTATACCTACAAAACTATTTTAAATTAAACAAAAGAATTCAAATTAATAACATTTGTTTTAGTATAATATTTACGAATATATGCTGGACCTAACCTTATAGCTTGACAACTTCGCTTCTACTATCTTCTCTAGTGAATTTAACTCGATAGTAAAATATTAATTTATTTTAATAAAACAAGAAATTTCTAGCGAAAGTAATTACCAAGGAAATGTCATTTGGTTATTAAATAGTATGTAAACTTGCATTGGGATAAGAAATAAATGAACTCTACAAAGAAAAAATGGTTTTTTTTAAAACAATACATATACTAACCAAATTACATTGTATAATATATAATATAATAAAAATTGTATAATACTATTTGTTATTTTTATGGAATTCAGTACAGAGCTGCAATATACAGATCGTAACGCAACTGGTCACTTTAAAAAAATATAATTATTGTTTTATTAGTTTTTCTATTCAAAAATCGGTGTTATAGATCGAAATAGAAATTCATTCCAATGCAAGTTCCATTTAACATATTAAAAATTGGATTTGTTTCAGGTTTAAGTTGTTCTTGTCCTGGAGCCAGGACATGTATGTTTTTATTTCGATTGACGAGTTACTGGTAGTCTTTACCGAAGCCATTGTAGAGTCTAACGATGAGCAAGTGCACGTCTTTAGTGCCTATGCTAACAAACTATTTTAATTTCATTTGAATTCAAAATAACTGATAAAATAAATTATATTAAAATATTGTAAAAGAAAATTTTATCATCAAAATAAAAGAGAAAATAAATCGTTTTACGTAAATCAAAAAATAAAAGAAAATTATTAATAACAACATATTACATATTAACGCCTGTAATAGTCCTCAAAACACACTTAAAACAAAATCAACAAATATAGCTATCAATAACATAAAAAAAAAACAACAACAATACAGTCATTCAGAAGAACCGAGTTCATTAGAAAACACTCACCGTACAATACTACATCACATCTTATGGACCACAATTTAAACAAAAAAAATCACCAAATAACACCGTACAAAATATCCACAATTATTCACACAGGATTGGTTAAAAAACTATTTTTTTATTAAACAAAATTAGTCAGCAAGTCACCAAATGCTATGCGGAATTCTATTAAAGTCCGAAAGGCGACGCGTGCCACACGACGAGCGTCGGCATTACAACTGACTGGCTCGCTGACTATCGCCTATACAACTGCGCCCGCGCACAAACATTTACAAGTTCCCCATGTGCAATGCTCTCAAACGCGTCCCTCGAATCTGTAACTTCACGTCGTCGACATAAAAGCTATTTCAGCTCGTCGTTATCTCGATTTGAGATTTTATCTCAATGAGTTTATGTGTGTATACAGAAATTAAGTAGAATGAATGAAAAATCAACTGTGTGCTTTCTTTCTCGGCGTCAGTTTGTGGCCTTAATTAATGTTTTCGTCTAATAGTAATTGCTTCTTTTTAATAAAAACTCCTGCGCATCCATTACGCGCATCTTTTACGTTTAATCTAACTGATAAATATTTTATTCCGGTTATTCTGATAATTTATGTAGGTATATTTACTATTTAAATTAAAATTATTAATGTTTTAGAAATAGACAACACGATTTAGTTTTTTTTTTAGTTTAGTTTAGCTTTTTTTTCTGAATTAAAGTACAGTTTATTTTATTATTATTATTTTATGTAGAGGCAATGATTGACGAGTTTCTTGTGGTCTTCTTCTCGTCATACGCCTTTCCGAAGTCACGGTAGAGTCTAACGTCAAGCGCACGCCTTTAGTGCCTATGCTAATAAACTATTTTCATTTCATTAATATTTATTAATAAACCACAAAATAGCGTACAAATAAAACGATAATTTAAGAGGAAATAATTTATTAGTTTATTTATTTTCGTTTAATTAATTCTAGGTAAAAATTCCATAAAGGTAATCATCTAGTAAAATTAATGTGTGTAAAAAGCAAACAATTTTGTTAATATGAAAACAAACAAACATTGTAATTGTTGTTTTTTAAATGCTAATGAGATTATTTCATAACACCTAAATAAACTTTAACAACGATATAGAAACTATGAAAAATATGTATAATATAACTGTGGGTTTATCACAAATTCAAGCTTCAAGCGATTTGTATGGAAATTTGGCAGCGCCACCGCGTGCGGATTTGGAACTACAATATTTTAGATACATTTTGTTAATTTTCGAACGTCTCGATCTTTCGTTCATTTGATAGATTGCTGGTGCTCGTTAGTCGTTAGTAAAAATTCATGATCCCGATTGCTACTTGTGACAGCTCGATTCGAAAGCCAGACTAAATTCGTGATAAGCCCACAGAACAAAAAGAACACAAACATAAAACAAATCGGGCTAGCGGGCTATGATAGACGAGTTTCTTGTGGTCTTCTTCTCGTCATACGTCTTTCCGAGATCATTGTAAAGCACGCCTTTAGTGCCTATGCTAATAAACTAATTTCATTTCAGTAGCAATTGTCAGCAGCTAACTAAAATCTTATTTATTTTAGTAAACGGACTCCAATAAAACGCTTTTACACTTTAAAATCGTATAAATTAGTTGCTGTATACTGGCATTGTCCACTTATATACTAATGTTAAAATAATCCCTACAAATACTATGAATGTGAATGTGAGTTTCTTTGTTACGTTATCACGCAACATCTACTTAACCGATCATCATGAAACTTTGTACACATATTTTTGGAGGTACTAGAAGTAACATGCGATACTTTTATTTAAAAATATATATATTTTTAAATATAGTTTCCAACTGACTATAGTTTCAGCTGTATGGAATCATATTGAAATGATCTCTGATATTTATTTAGTGACTTAAATGCGAAGCAAAAGCTAGTATATAATAAATCTACTATGATGTAGAAGAATAGCTGCTGTATAGAGGCATTGTCATCCTATTATATGCCTACGTGTAAACATAAAATGACATTGGTTATGTCTAAGACATTAATCTAATGTGTAATAGAAATGTTTGTTTGCACTTTTTTTTAACTTGACATATATATTAATTGGCAAACAACGATACTATTACAAAATATAATAATAAAATTGTAGGCTATAGTAATTTAGAGTAGAACGTACGTTAGTTTAAAAATATGTTGACTAGATATTGTGTTACGCTATGTAAAGATGAACAAGAGGGAATTTCTACGAAAGACAAAGTTGTTATTGTATTGTTTATTTTTAGATCCGAACTAATTAATTTATATATAACTATTAAAGGCCGGTTTATTCAAATTGTTTTATTAACTGGACATAACTGAAGCGAGTGTTACCTTTTTTAATATCACGTGATTTTTTTTTTATTGATAGCCTAGCATATGACCACACTTCGCTTGATGTTAAGCTAGAGTACGGTCCAACTGTTACCACAGACAACAGTCGACTCCACTATGCCGGCTTGAGGAGACGAATGTGCTCTGTCCAAATTAACAGGGATCGTTAACCCGGCTACTTCCAAGCTAGGTCACTTCACGGGTGTTTCGCTTGAAAGTGGTGGTACTTCCCCAGGACGGCATACTGGGCTAATAATAGATAAGAGATTCTAATTAAACAGAAGAATAGTCACTAGACAAAGAAGATAACTGATAAATCTGTTCTATAATTCCTCTATCAGTCCATCAGCGTAATTCTAAGAAAGAAACTTCATCTCCTTCATGGCAAACATCCAAGTGTTTCTATTTCAGTTCTCCAATAAAAATCGCGTCACTCGACTACTAAATTCTTAATCATTTGATTGCCCTTTTAAGTATTAAAATAGCCGGTATAGTGGGAGCTAATGTTGACTTCAAGCAATAAAAGAGAACTATAAAATTGTAATTTAATTCCTTGTTTTAGACCTGGATTTATAGTCAACGGATGAAACCTGCCCCGAGTTAGGTATCCTGTATAGCAAGATCATACTATGACAATTTGAAAAATCTTAAATAGTTCGTTTTAGGTTTTCTTCAGGTCCTAAGATATCAACCTAAGCTGCATAGTATTAAACTACTGTTTTAAATCTATACTGTAAATTAATCTGAAAAATAATTATGAAAATAGCTCGGTTAATAGAATTCTTTCTCAAAATATATAATCCAGCGGTTCTGAAACTTTTTTGGCGAAGGAAAAAGCCTTAATATAATTATAAAAAACTGATTTATATGTATTTATGAATAATCATATTGCAATGTAATATTTAGTTGGAATATTTAGATGTAACCTTATAATCTCCCTTTGGTAGGTATTTTTTGCAGTACTTTAGCCCTAGGGTTCCGCGGAACACCACTTTGAGAATGGCTGATATAATCAATATTAGGTATAATTTATTTTATCTATATACTTGCATTTTTTAATCGAAAACTGATAATTTTTTCTAGAACCCTCCAGCTTTTGTAGCAAATTAAATTAGCCCGCGCAGGTATGTAGTTTAGACAGCCTTGATCTTCACAAACAAACCATGCGTAATAACAACTTTAAATCGGTCCCCTATAAAATTGCGATTTTGTTAATTCATGCTAATAGAACTCGATGATAGATGACTATAGTATAGTATGTTAAGGTTAAGGACATTTATTTTCTCAAAAAGAACTATAAAAATTCACTTAATTGAGACAAAAATAAATAATAATTATAAATAAACATAACGTACGTAGAATATTGACAACACCATCACAAGGCACTCAAACCCATTATATGTTTTTTTCAATTCATATTTAAATTTGATGATTTTAATATTAGTTATATTAATCGGCAATTCATTATAGGCCTGCGCTACTTCCACCATAACACTTCTTTTTCCATAGCTAGTTCCAGCTCCCAGGATTTTTAAATTAATTAAATTTATGTGTTTTTTGTTAAATTTAATTCTTGTATTAATTTGATTGAGTATGACTTTTCTTATAAGAATGCGTGTGTTGTATTTATGTAATTGGGTGACTGATAAGTGTTTGGTGTCGTTGTAAATTTTGGTGTGGATGTTAGGTAGTCGTAGTGATATAGTTCCAATAACTTTAGACGACGCTTTTCAAGAAATATTAAACATCAAACGATCATAGTAGGCGCGTGCGCATAGAACTTTAGTGATAGTAAAAATAAAGATAAAATAAACCGGTTTTCAGATATATAATGTTATTAATAAAATAAATAATAACATTTTTATTGTAACCTGGCATACGACCACATTGCCCCTGATGTTACAGACTATGATGAGTTGCTTGCCATTTCTTCTCGTTGAAATTTACGTAGATTCTGTGGGCTTATCACGAATTTTAGTATGGCTTTCGAACCGAGTTCGCTTTTTTTTTTTTGTATGGAAATTTGAGCAGCGCCACCGCGTGCGTATTTGGAACTACAATATTTTAGATACTTTTGTTAATTTTCGAACGTCTCGATCTTTCGTTCATTTGATAGATTGCTGGTGCTCGTTAGTCGTTAGTAAAAATTCATGATCCCGATTGCTAACGGATCCGTTTTACTTGTGACAGCTCGATTCGAAAGCCAGACTAAATTCGTAATAAGCCCACTGAATATCCTAAAGAACCAGAAAGACCTATGTCAAATATCTACTACCACTGATTACTTGAAAGCATCAATGCACGCCTTCCAGATCGATAGACTCAGTTTAAAAAAACTCTAGCTTTATAAAAATTCATTTATTTGCTATAAATATGGTTAGTAACATAAGTCTTAAAATAATGTTAGTAGTTTGGAGAAACTTGAGTGAAATAATAGTGTAGATTAAAATGGATTAAAAATATAATTATCACAATGCATTGTGGCAATCAAAAGATCAGAACACACCGACAGACTAAACGTCAAAACCTCAAATCTTCTTAAATAAGTATTTTCGGCTTGTAGAATCGACCGCCACAGTAGTATCACATATTTTACGTAATGTATATGGCATGCAAATAATTCATACAATTAAATTTTAAACTTACAAAATGTCACTCATAAATTCACCAATTGAATAGTAGGACTTGTTCATTAAAAATACGTTGAGATTCTTTTTAAATATGTTCAAATTATCAATGTCTCTTATAAATTGTTAAATATGCGCGGTCCTATACCGAGAACAATCTTGTTCATGAGAGCTGTAGCTACATGTAGTGGGCTTAATAATACAGCTTCTTTAGCTTAGATATCAAGCGGTTACCATATGTCAAGCTAAAGTAAAAAAATATATATTAAAATCTTCATAATCCCTACTAATATTATAAATGTAAATGTGAGTTTGTTTGTTACGTTTCCACGCAACAACTACTTAATCGATCATCATGAAACTTTGTACACATATTTTTGGAGGTACTACAAGTAACATAGGATGCTTTTCATTAAAAAAAAAATATTATTTTTTATTATAATTTCCAACTGAATATAGTTTCAGCTATTGATTCATTGCTATTGAAATGATCTCTGATACTTAAAAGCTAGTAGATTATAAAAATCAACTTGAATTACTATAAAAAGTTTTAAAGAGTAGACACCTTTGAAGTAGCCGGGATAATGAGAGGCACACTGCCTTGTCAGCTTGGTTGGAGTGTCTCGTCTTCTCAATCTCAGTAGTTGTCTCCGCTCATGGACCACACTCCATCTTAATATGCTTGTAAACTCTTAATCGCTTTCTGTCATAAAAATCTGTCGCATTTAGGGAATTCCTTATAAAAATTAAAACAGTCTTATCTTTACAGATAACCCCAATTTATTTTATGTCAGTCAGATCGTACATCTCGCTTGTGTATCTCAAAAACACAATATTAAATACATTATTTAGTGTATAGTCATAGACGCCTATAATTTAGCAAACAAAAAAAACTTGACCAGTTTTAACTCTTTATAACACGTTTAGTTTAATATCAAATCCCTACTAATATTATAAATGTGAATGCGAGTTTGTTTGTTACGTTTTCACTCAACAACTACTTAACCGATCATCATGAAACCTTGCACACATATTTTTGGCGGTACTAGAAGTAACATAGGTTACTTTTATTTTTAAATTAAATTTTTAAAACATCATTGTATGTACCTACCTAGTAATTTTTAAAAATTGATAATCCCAGCCAAGCAAGAAAATATAGTTATCATATTGATTCTTTTCTTCTGAAATGATTTCTGATACTTATTTAATGACTTAAATGCGAGCAAAGCCGCGGGTAAAAGCTAGTAAATTAATATTTTTTAAGGTAAATATTTGTTACGAGTTCCGATGTTATAGCAAGAGACGTAGTTTAGGATAGCTCATCCCTATATACAATCAGCTATTAAGTAAAGCTTAAAATTACAAGCACAAATGGATACAGTTTTTGTAGGTATATAAGCGATAGAAAGAGAAACGATGACAGTATCGTGAACTGCAAAGGAGATATCTGTGGGCTTATCACGAATTTTAGTCTGGCTTTCGAACCGAGTTCGAGCGATTTGTATGGAAATTTGAGCAGCGCCATCGCGTGCGGATTTGGAACTACTTTTTGTTAATTTTCGAACGTCTCGATCTTTCGTTCATTTGATAGATTGCTGGTTCTCGTTAGTCGTTAGTAAAAACTCATGATCCCGATTGCTAACGAATCCGTTTTACTTGTGACAGCTCGATTCGAAAGCCAGACTAAATTCGTGATAAGCCCACTGTATCCCTTTCACACAAGCCTCAACTTCGATACATTAAGAATATAGTTATCCCTTTCTAATGATTGTTTCTTCCAGTCCAAAGTCCAATCTGTATCCATTTGTAGTTTGTTTGTACGCATCTTATTAATACGTATAAACATCGAGGCATTGCAATAAAACCTGTTAATTTTCTATTCCTCATTCCCATAATAAATTCTATGTTTTTTAAATAAACTATTTAATACTAGTATAAAATATAGTAAAACTAGTTTAGATATTCTTGTAATCGAAACGTTTTAATATTGCATATATATTAGTTTTTTGTTTAATTAAAATGAATTAATTTATATATCAGAAGTTTATTTAATTCACTTATAACCTCTCTTGATAAATATGTATGTATTTAATACTATGTAAATAATATGTATGTATATATTATTATTTATTATTTTATGTAATGTATGTATTGTGTATATTTAGTTATTATTTTTCTTTTCATTGCACCAAATATCACCGCTCACACCGACAAAGGTTAGCTGGTAGATAATGCCGATGGCATTAAGCTCGCCTATGTATAAAAAAATATTACTGTTTTTTTTTGCAATAAAGAATTTATTTATTTATTTTATTTATTTATTTAAAACTATTACAATTTAATTCTTCTTCTTCTTTTATTAATGGCATCAGATGTCTTTTAAAGACAATTCTGCCAATGTCGAGTATTCGGGCAGCAGTCCAATAAGAAATTATAAAATTTCAATTCACACGTAAACCCTCATGTCAAAAACCCCTTTTTGTAATTTTATTTCTATAAATTATTTGACAATTCTCTTTTCAGTGTTTCCAGATGCAAAAAAAACTAACATTAAGATAACTATTGTTTTAATGGTTTATTACTTTTTTTTATATATTATGTTTATATTATATTTTTATTGTTTATATTATATTATATATATATATTTTTTGTATTCTTTAACTTGTAATCTATAGTTTGTTAAAATAAAATAAAAAATTGCAGCTGAAATTCTAACATTTTCGGCTTCTATAAAAGCCAAGATATCTTCAACTAGATTTTCTCATGTAAAATAAAACAAAATAAACCTTCAAAGCGAAGCAAAACTACACTTTTATAACTTCCGTCTACTATTTATGGTTAGATGACATTGAAGCCTCTAGAGTCTATGGCCTTACTTTTTTTGTTAATTACAGAGAAAATGTAGGGCATTCACAACTCGTGCAATTAACAACTCTCCACTCACCAAGCCGGCATGGTGGATACTTGCGTGCTATCATTTTTGTAATAGACAAATTAGTTACAAATAAAATAGAAAAAACTCGAAATTTAAACTAACCATAAACTTATAGACCAATCACAAGGAATAAACAAAATAATAGACAAGATAGGGTTATAATAGATAATTTCTTCATATGTAGCCAATGGCGTAACTAGCTTAACTTTTAATATTATATGTAAAATATACTCGCAAATAAATAAATAAATAAATAAAGTAAAATAAATAAAGTCATAGGCTCAACACTGGCACTAAATTTAAAATATATTTTCCAGAAATCAATTATAATAAAAAAAAAAATATCCAACAATCTTTTGTTTTGCGGATCATTTGGCGCCCTTTTGTGAGTAGCGCCCGGGCATTAACTAGACGACTGCATAAAAATATGAAATTTATCTTAGACGTCATTACTACAATATGTCTGGTTACGAAAAATTACGGTTTATTTACACAATTGCGTTACAACCAGGTGTTTTAGAGGCTCTTTTTATTAAAGACAATGTAACCTTTAACTTTAATGGCGGCGAAACATTAAACGAATTGACAATCGCAAGTAACAAATAACTTTTTAAATACCCCATTGTGTTGTATAGTATAATATAGGTGTTTTCTAACCTATAATAAACCAAAGCAAATTTTTTTATTTATTTATTAGGGGTAATTTTGCAATAATAATAAATGAATATACCCTAAACCAGTATTTCCCAACCTTTTTTCTGCCATGCCCCACCTTAGTCTTTCTAAAATTCTTATATAACCAAACACCCGTTGATATTTTGTTCTCGTCAAGCGAAATTATACCTAATAACTATTTACCGCAATTATTTAAGAAATTGATTTTTTCGTTAAATTTGGCACCAAAATCTAGTATTGCATTTAAATGGCCCGAAGCGAAAGGGTTAAACTCGAGTCCATTTTCAAATTGCCCCACGTTGGGAAACACTGCCCTAAACTAAATCTCGATTCAGAAACGACGCTCAAGCAAATGATCTCTAGTTGAAATGGCATAGTGGTACGTTTATTCTAAAATATTTTCACTTGATTTCTTTCGAAATAAGCAACGTACTTAAGCACAAATTCTAAACAACAAGTTTGATTACAAATTAAATTATACTCGAGCGTCGTTTCTACGGACCCTGTGCTATCCCATCCTATCCTCGTCTCCAAAATGTGAGGTTTTTGAGGATAAAAATAAAGAAGCAACATATATCACATATATAACTGATACTTATATATTTAAACATGTGAAATAGATACGATTGTGCCCTACCTAGTTTTCAACACACACGAAAACAAATAAGTTATAAAAAAAATAATGTCAAGTTTTTTGTTTATCAACATTTGTAACATAAACCCTATCTCAATTAAACCGCAGTCCTAAATCGTTGTTAAACTAGTTTT
This sequence comes from Tineola bisselliella, assembly GCA_028551675.1. NCBI lineage: Eukaryota > Metazoa > Arthropoda > Insecta > Lepidoptera > Tineidae > Tineola > Tineola bisselliella. Next base: position 69,582 of record JAPWLS010002000.1, read on the forward strand.
ACAAAGCAAATTGACAAGCAACTAGAGTTAGTATTTAAAACCGCGTTTTTATAAATTGTAGCTTCGAGTACTGAGTGAACAGGAACACTTAACGCCTGTGTAACTGAATAATTGGTCCTTGAAATGGTTTTGAAAATGTGTTGTTTATTTGCTTTATATGTATAACGTCTAGTTCGATCCCATTCTCCATTCTAAATTGGACCAAAATCTTGCGCATAATCCGAATCTACGAGATTTCGAGAAGGCATATGACGAGAACACCACAATCGTCAATCATAGCCTGTACAATATAAAGTTAGTAGGTACATTTTTTTGCATATTATTATGAAACGAAATTAAAATAGTTTAGTACTTATGTACTAAATGCGTGCACTTGCTCATAGTTAGACTCTACCGTGACTTCGGAAAGGCGTATGACGAGAAGAATACCACAAGAAACTCGTCAATCACAGCCCGAATGTAAAATTAATATAAATAAAGCTAGTACCTAAGTATATAAGCACACCAACATACACACAATTATTGAATTAAAAACAAAAGAAACATGTCTATAAATAAAACACACTCGGTGATAAAAGATTACAAAAAAAGGGAATTTTAAGAGGTTTTTTTAAGATTAAAAAGGATATTTGTTATCTATGGTATTTAAGAGTCAAGTTCAAATCCGTTCTCAAAATATTCAAAACCGAAGTTTGCCGACTTCTGTCGAACGTCTCCGAAGTGTTATGTATTTTTAATCAGTGTAACCTCTATATAGCGACATTTTATGGCGTTATTGAGAGTTGTAATTAAATGGATTTTATTTTACTATTATAATATATACAGTAATACCCCCCTTTACACGACCCCGTTATGCGCGGTTTCACTATAACGCGAAATTCAAATTTATTATTAAATTACGCGAAAGAGTGCAAAATGTATTCATCAACTTCTCTATGGTCGCGGGAATTTCAGTTAACGCGATTTTTTTCCGGAACGTATCCCTCGCGTAAAGCGGGGCATTACTGTATATATTTACTAATAAAATATAAAGAACGTACACAGCTACAGTTATTATTAATTTCCTCAACTTAGAAAGTACTGTTTATGGCCTAATTGACGTATTGTTGTCGTTATTTAGAGTGGGTGTGATGCTACATAGAGTGTATCATTGTATAGATAACAAGGAAACCAACCAAAGTAATCTCGACGTTTTTACTTCCCCTCCCCTATGTTCCCCCACCTCTGAAGTGCCTAGTTAACTTCTGCGAGTTAACATTGGGCTTATCACGAATTTTAGTCTGGCTTTCGAACCGAGTTCGCTTCAAGCGATTTGTATGGAAATTTGAGCAGCGCCACCGCGTGCAGATTTGGAACTACAATATTTTAGATACTTTTTGTTAATTGTCGAACGTCTCGATCTTTCGTTCATTTGATAGATTGCTGGTGCTCGTTAGTCGTTAGTAAAAATTCATGATCCCGATTGCTAACGGATCCGTTTTACTTGTGACAGCTCGATTCGAAAGCCAGACTAAATTCGTGATAAGCCCACTGTAATCGCCATACTATTTATATTAAAACTAATATTAACACTTTGCCCCTTTCCTAAAAAAAATATTCACACGCAACTCATTCAAGAAAAACACACTACCCTCCCTTAAGGAACATAATTGCCTGGAATTGACAGTCACACTTGACTTACGAACCACCTGCCTTTTTAAAATATTGCATAACTATCACGTTTCTACAGCTTTGCAGTTTCATAACGAAAACAATGTCTGCAAAGACTTCGAAACGTCGTATTAATTTAATCAAAATAAATGCATTAATAAACTTTAACACGTTAATTGCCATGTCAGTCATATGCGTCTGACGCTAAGAAGTTCTACATGAGCCATGTCAGTCATATATGTCTGACGTACGCGATTTGGTAGAAGGCCACCTGTCGATTAACGTGTTAAAAATAATAATGAAATTCTTATATATAAAAGAAAAGTAAAACAAAAAAAAATACAATAAAAAAACACGTGCGTTGGCCGGGAATCGAACCCGGATCAACTGCTTGGAAGGCAACTATGCTGACCATTACACCACCAACGCATCTGCGAGTCGCTGCTAAAACAATCACGACATTTCCTTTTACAATTATTTATTAAATATTACATTACGTTAATGATTATGATAACTTAACTGATATTTTATTCGAAAATTATTTTAACTGATTACAAAACTTGTTTAATCGCGTTTATTCAAACCGGTATTTGGAAACTGAACACATAAACGAAGCGAAACGTTTCTTAATATTAACCACATAACAAAAATATTGATTTAAAAATGATAGAATTAAAAGTAATGACGCAGAACATAAGAAGACAAGCACAACAATAAGGACAATAATTAATTTTTACAACAATAATCGAAATCGTATTGACACGTGACCGCGGCCATTTTGCGAACTATCTTTAGTGTTGTATAGACGTAGTGTTGTATTTTATTAATTGAATTAATAGTAATCGATTTAACAACGACCTTTGTAAGTAAACCATTCAGGACAAATCTCGGTCAATATTCGCCATTTAATCGTATGACTAGTCAATACAATTGCTTATTTAAAAGAACTCACATAGATGCTTTTTCCTACAACAAGCCAAAACACAGGAAACATCTTGATACTATCTTCAAGTAACTAACTAACCAGTATTTTAATTTTGTTTTCTATATTTGTGATTCTTTTTATTTATTTATTTTCTCTCCCCTCTCCCTTACATCTATTTGGTTCTTGTTTTTTATTTTTATTTATTTTTGTAATATTATTAGAAGTGTTGTATCTATCCCTTTATCACTTTGAGCATGCCGTCCTATCCTATAATTAAAATTTCCTTTAGTTTATATAATAGTAGTCCTAATGTAATTTTGTAGGTAGGCTTTATAAATAAATAAATAATATATAGTTTATGTTTGTTTCGTCAATCTAACATATCAGTGGATAGTGGCCCTAAGAATAAAACGAGGAAGCATTTCAATTGAAACTCTGAGTCACACAAAATGCTCTAAAACATTCATTGAATTAAATTGCCTGTCTTTCGTCAATTTATTTTATGTTCTACGTTCATTGTAAGTAATCATAAAATCTTATATTTATTTTGTTATCTAATAATTTTCTTGTTATACGTTTTATACCACTTTCACTTCGACCATTACCTATTAGTATTCTTAGACCTTAGATCAGCCGTTCTCAAAGTGTGTTCCGTGAAACCCTAGGGCTAAAATACTGCCAAAAATAACTACCAAAGGGAGATTATAAGTTTACATCAAAATATTCCAACTAAATATTGCATTGCAATTGTAAAGCTGAGATTAATATATTTTTTTAAACCTTGTTAAAACGAATCGTAGACCGATCTAACCTCTGTATAACGAATCTCATTGTAGCTAATTACTTGATATAACGAATTACTTTCTGATTTCCTTCAGTATCGTTATATCAAGGTTGCTCTGTAGATAGGTTAAGAAGTCTTCCTAATTTTTATTTAAGACGTCATCATTACATCAAATATTCCAGATGGAAATCCCATTCTTAAACAACTCACATTTCTACGAACGCATGGCTCGTAAACGATTATTATGAATTCGTTAATATTCGCATGCGCAATTGATTACTAAAACCAGACAAAACAATGGATATGACTTCAAAACGCTATTTGAATATGTAATGTCTGATTTTTTTCGCTTATTTTTTTGTTTATTCAAGGTCGTACTATGAACGGTTTTTTAAATAAATTTAAAATGTATTGCTTTAAATTCGAAATTTAAATATTAAATTAGCCGACATTGATATCAAAACAGAGCCGTATTATCACCAGGGACCCGGTCTACATTGATTTCCCTGACCTCAAACTTGAATTCTCAGCACTTTGGGCATCAGGATAAGAACAGGATAAACATAGCGTTAGACCTGAAACATATGCCTAAACCTAACTTTAGCTACAGTTAGCTAGCAGTCGTAATATGAATGCAGACAACTGTCAGTCAGCAGTCAGTTAATAAATTTAGACCATCTATTCGTCTATGATGCTGACGTCATATACGCGTCTCCTTTGATAGTATGTATATAATTTTCTATTAATTGTACGAGTTAAGGATGTAATGAAAACTCAAGGCTAGAATACTTTTTTACAGCTATTGAAAAGTGCAGTTAAATAGTTCGTTGGCGAAAGGGGTTATTTAAATAAAACAAAGCCTTCGTCCCTTTTACATATTATAGTTTAATTACATACATTGGTATTAACGTTACATTGCAATGTAAAGTAATCACGATATGTGTAAATGGAAACAATTTATAGAATCGTGATTACGTGTTTAGTTATAAAAACATACAAAATATCAATACTCACATTTTATTTAATTCAGTCTGCCTTTCTCTTCTGGGTGACAGATATGCGTCTACCCCTTCCAGCCGATAGAGGTCGCTGCATGTCTGTCACATTAAAATGATTACTAAATGTATAAGTTATTACTCAATTAATTCATATTTAAAGTTCTAGCGAACATTATTGAATTTGGTTGCTAAGACTATTGTTAATAATCTATATATATAAAAATCAATGGCACTTTTCGTTGTAATTTTATAACTCAAGAACGGGCTCACCTATCCAAACCAAATGTTTAGGCTTTGTTCGGACTATTTAGTAGATGGTTTATGTGAAGTTTGCACAAAATCGGTAGAGCGGTTCTTCATTTATCACATTTTTTATAACAAATTAATTCAATAAATGGCGGATTGTGCTGTCAAATTGAAACTTTTTATGTCATTCATGCTGTTTGATGTATGAATTTGATGTTCCAATTATATTTTTTTAATATTTCACTTTATACGTAGCGAAGCACGTACCGGACCGCTAGTATTATATATTTTTTTTAATTGTTTTTTTCTCTTATACGAGTCTTTTGACCAAAAGTAAAGCTAATATTTATTATTGTTTGTAGATTAAATCAGTATATTTAAGACTGGAACAAACGGTCATGGTACGGGTGCAGCGGTTTGTTTTAAACCGCAACGAAAGCGGCGCTTTTGAACTTACATATACGAAATTAAAAAGAATAATTTTAGGGTTCGTATACAATAGTACGCATATTAAATTAAAGCAAAAATTAATACGAATTTAGGATATTTTCAATCTCATTTCCTTATAGATGTTATGAGTAAAATATAAATTGAAAAAATGTATACATATATATAGAGTATATCAATGCGAGCCTACCGGTGACACGTGGAACTAAAAATTCCTTTCATAAAACACCGACTTCAGTAATCCCTACTAATATTATAAATGTGAATGTTAGTTTGTTTGTTACGTTTTCACGCGACAACTACTTAACCGATCATCATGAAACTTTGTACACATATTTTTGGAGGTACTAGAATTTATTTTTTACTATAGTTTCCAATTGACTATAGTAAAATATTGATTATAGTTCTATTGAAATGATCTCTGATACTTATTTAATGACTTAAATGCGAGCGAAGCCGCGGGTAAACGCTAGTGTTTATATATTAGGAACCGAAAATTGCCGATGAGAGCCGAAGATAATCTAGGTAAGCGAGATACCATCCCACCAAATTTTGAGTCGGGCGAATCGTAGAAATGTTTAAAAATAGTTCAGTAAACAATCTACTTCGGTACGTAGGTTGGAAAACAATGACGTATTTTAGCAAGAATTCATAAAACTAACATCGATTAGTAGATGCTTTTTGTTTATTTATTTTTAACTATATCTAGGTCTTGTTACTGACGCACGTTCGCTCTTAATTCCTAGATGATGGTTATGAACTAAGTCTGCCTCCTCTGGGAATTGCGACCACGATAACTGTGCACCCGGGTGAAATATATTTCTTCATACAATTATCATTCAGGTTTAGCGTTGGTTACGGCATTGTCAAGACTAGGTGCACAGTTATGTTGGTCGAGTATTAACTCTTTTTATTCACAAAATAAATTCTGTACCAATGTAAGTTTATATGATTTAATCTTAAATCTCAAGACCAGGACTAGACCAGGTGCATAGTTATGATGGTTGGTGGAATAGTGCCACTTTTTTTATTATTATAAAACTGTACCAATGTTACTTTATATAATGTGGTCTTATAGTATCTATGTTTGTTTTTCTTTTTGATAAAAAAGTATAAGTAGGTACCTATATAGTGAGAATTTTTTGTACCACGCCTTACAAAGACGAACACACTGGTGGCCCAATTTAATATAATTTATTCGAGGTGTCTGTCTGTCTGTCTGTCACGCAATATTTGCGTGTGGTCTTCATTATGAAAATTTGGGCATAATTAAGCCATTAAAAGGTAGACAGCTTCTTTGAAAGGACGTGAAATTACACCTTTAGGCGCGAGGATTAAACCTTACTTAACTTTCTTTTTTACATTATTTTAAAGTTGTTTTTTTCTTATACAAAAAAGAGTAATCTTAAAACAGGTCTTTGTTAGGTTTTAAAAACAAATAACATTTTTTTCTTCTTTCTCCCCTCTTCCTTACATCTATTTGGTTCTTGTTTTTTATTTTTATGTATTTTTGTAATTTTATTAGAAGTGTAGTATCTATCCCTTTATCACTTTAAGCATGCCGTCCTATCCTATAATTAAAATTTCATTTAGTTTATATAATAGTAGTCCTTTTTATAATATGTAGTTCTAATGTAATTTTGTAGGTAGGCTTTATAAATAAATAGTACGTCGGAATCTACAAGATTTCGGAAAGGCATATGACGAGAAGAAACTCGCCAATCATAACCTCTACAATATAATGTTAGTACTTATTATTAATCAGGGGGGTTACTCAGTCGCACTTCAGACGAAAATATGGACATATCCTACGGATTTGACAGCGACGTCACGACGGATAGGTCACACAATGCTTATTTTACGGATATTTGACAGGAATTTTGACGGGCTTATACAGTTTTGCCCCGCTTTACGCGAGGGATACGTTCCGGAAAAAACTGAAATTCCCACGACCATAGAGAAGTTGATGACTACATTATGTCTATACGCACTCTTTCGCGTAATGCGCTGCAATTGAGCGCGAAATTTGAATTTAAAGCGGGGTATTACTGTACGTCAAAATTCACGTAAGCTACAGAGGTGACGGCCGTATCACGAAACTTCGGGTATGCCTGAGTAGCACCCCAGGTACATTCTTCCTTAACTGTAATTTTTCAAAAATAATAATATTTTTAGTACATTTCATAACACTCGTGAATAAAGATTAAATAATAAAAACTTTAT
>JAPWLS010000166.1:0-15209 GCA_028551675.1 Tineola bisselliella
TCGCTACACTATAAACGAAGCTAATACTCCTGTTTTAGGGGTTGCACTTTTGTTAGCGTAAAATAAAAATAAAATTATCGTTGAGATTACTATAATATAAAAACTATTTTTGAACTTATTATTAAGAAAATAAAATCAATTATCTTTATTTCGTATAAGTCCTTAGTTAGAATTTACGAGATTTCAGAAAGGCATATAACGAGAAATCACAGGAAACTCGTCAATCATAGTCTATACCAGCGGTTCTCAAACTTTTTCGGCGAAGGAAAAAGCCTTAATATAATTATAAAAAACTGATTTATATGTATTTATGAATAATCATATTGCAATGTAATATTTAGTTGGAATATTTAGATGTAACCTTATAATATCCCTTTGGTAGGTATTTTTTGCAGTATTTTAGCCCTAGGGTTCCGCGGAACACACTTTGAGAATGGCTGGCCTATACAATATGATTTTAATAGTAGTTAGTTTAAAGCATCCTAAGAATTTAAAACAATTAATGTAAATAAAGTTTTTTATAGTGTAAGGTGGTTAATTGTTTTATTGTAAGAAAACCAACCCTATAAACAAATCATTAGCAGGTTGAAAGCTTCTGTCGATGGTTTACGTTGTACTTAACGATGTGTCTGGCTGAATTCACTTCTCACAAACCTGCATTTTGTAACTATGAAAATATAAATGTATTCAAAATACATTACGTTATATATGTGTGTTATCTTAAAAACGTCTAAATGATTAATGTATTAATTTGATTTAATAATCTATTATAATTATAATATTTATATTTAATTATTTTGACATCCTTGTATTTATGTGACATGCAAAAACGATTTTTGAATTTGTAATATTATTGAACGGATAATACACGACCGTAAATTAAAAAAAAGAATTTAATCGTACACGATTTGGAGTAGGAAGTAGTGTTTTGTTTTCTTTGTTGTTTCATTGATTACTGCGTGCATTTTAACAAAATTTAGTGGTTTTACTATCTTACGCGATTCTTACTTCTTAGGAGTAAATTTTATTTATTACTAGGATGCTGAAAACTTGGTAAGTTTTACTCGTAGCAATTCTGGTTTATTCAATTAGTTTTATAGTAAATATTCGAATACTATTTTAACTATTGCTTAAAAACTGCAGTTGATTATTTGAAGATTTGTTTTAGAGAAATTCCTCACATTAAAAAACCGTAGCAACTTTAAAATTGAAAATTATTATTTATTTTTCATTATTAAAAAAAAAGCAGCAGTGTATAGCGTGTTTAGAAATATCCTCATTCAATGTTATTGTTTCATTATTTTCGACTGTTCTTTCCGTCGGCAATACATTTTAAAATGTTCAACCATTTTCTTTGTCTCTCTCGCGTATTTTTAAAATATATGGACTTTTCTTCCTTTGTATTTTAAATAATTTAATACGTACTAAAATGTAGGTGATGGTTTTATGCCGCAAAAAGAATTATTATTCATATTCTAGTGTTTTATAATATCTATCACATTTTTTTAATATAATATCATTGATGGAATTCTGGAACAATTTTGTCTCCTTCTTCGTTTATTAATTCTATTAAATTTTTAAACATGCTTAATTTAAAGCTAAGCAAAAATGTACCAACGAATATTTACATTAGTTTGTAGGTACATACTGACTATAATTAATGAGTTTCTTATAATTTCTTCTTGTTGTATGCCTTCCTGAAATCTCTATAAATTCTGACAATGCGCAAAAGCAGGGTCTATGGGAAATGAAGATTTTAGAAATTGATTTTTACACATAATTGAAGCTATTTTTAAAATAAAGAGGACACATGTAGAATCAATCCATTCTATGTGGTAGGTGTTTCAATTTTGCAACATGGCATTACGTCATTTATAATTTACTTCCGCCGCGTTCACATAAGCACAAGTTCAAACCCCATTTGAGACCACCCATGCCCTATAATGCTACTAAATTGAAAATGACCTTTCAGACTTTGAGTGAACTTCGAATTTGGACCCTCTCAATTATTCAACGTAAATTACCCGAGTGCCACGCGTCTCGTTTGAAATTCGAATGCGGTTGAATTTGTGAGTAGTTGACGAAAGGCGGGAAAGTGTTGAAGTGGTTAATGTTTTTTTAATCATTTTGGCACGCAACTTTCTTATTCCCGACCTTACTAAGAAGAGAATTTATTTCCATCTTTAATGTAAATAAACGAATTTATTTATTCATTATTTACGTTTCTCCAATATATAACATTATATGTCTGAAATAATAAGCCATTTATAAACAGCGCATATGTCCTAGTACATAAACACACTATGTCCTAGTCCAGGGCTGTCCAACTGGCGGCCCGCGGGCCGTATACGGCCCACCATATTATTTTTACGGCCCGCGATATTATTTTTACGGCCCGCGAGTACATTTTACTATGAATAAATTTATGTTACTAAATTATTACTATTAATATTAAAATTATTTTTCTATGTGAAAATTTAAATCTAATTTGAATTTAAAGTAGGTACTATTTGTGTAACTTCAATTAACCTGGCTGAATATAAGTGCTACTAATAAAAGAAAAATAGACCTCGAAAATCGAGAATTTCGAGATTTTTGGCAGATGGATTATTTATTTATTCTGAACAAGAATATAAACTGATTTTTCATTCATCAACCTTCTTGGCCCCCGAAATGTTTGGTGAAGAAAATATGGCCCGCGGGCTATGATAAGTTGGTAAGCGCTGTCCTAGTCAATAGATATGACCTAACTTAACTAACAATAGGCTAGCAATAACACAGGCATTGCAATTGATAGTCCAGATAATATATTAGCGCCTGTTTCAGACACTAGATTTACCTAATTAAATAATGAATTTATGGGCCCCGGGTTGTATTTACTCAAATCTTGACTACTAATAATATAAACGTATTTCAAGTGATACAATCCATATATCTCACACATGTTTATGTACAATTTTAAATTATTCAACAATTTTAGAAGAATTTAAATGAAAAAACCTATTATTAGAAAGTACTGCGGTTCGAATTATTTTGTTTTATTTAATTTTTAGCAAGTTCGGACCGTCATATCAGTGTTACCAAGTTAGGTTAATATTGTCAATAATTGGGGTATCTTAGGTAATAGGAAATTTTCGTAGATCACAAATTCTAGTTGGGCTTCCATTGTTTGCAGAAATATAAATATTTATTTGAAATTAAAATTTATTATGAGATGATTGAAAATTACCCTACCTAACGTATTAAGGTGAATAATAATATGTAATTATGTTCCAAAGAATAATGATAAAAAAATAAATGATAAATTGGTTGTTACATTTTTAGGGAAAAACTATTTTTAACACGTCGCTACGTCCACGTTACGCTAATAAACGTCATACGCTCCGTATCACCGTTATTGACGTTTCCTATTATACGACCGAATTGGATACACAAATTGTCTATAATCAATGTTACCTAACAAATAATATTGAAATTGTACGGATTATACAACAAAACAAAATATTGCCGCGAACGTTGGAGTGTGTAATTTTCTACTTTAGATAAATGCTTGTTTTTTTATCAGATTTTACTCAATTGAGACCTGTAAATGTATGATTGGTCGCTTAGTTCTGTATCTACTATATAATGGGTGGCACGCGCTCGTTTTTATCAAGATAAATCGATTTTGACATACATTTTAACTTAGTCCATCTTCAGTTTTTAAAGTAAGTTATAACTATATTTATGTATTAAAAAACATTAAAGGAAACTCGAGTTATGTTTAAAACTGATATTTAGCGTATTAGTAAGTTTCTTTAGAATTTATTATTGATTTGTCACATAGAATTTTAGGTAAAAAGCATTTTTAATTACCAATGTGACTCAACTTTTTTTTTCTCAGGACTGGACCGTAATAACCATGTCGAATGAAGATTTTACAACACTAAGCTCCATCTCACCCGGTCTATCTAATGAAAACTTAAGTAAGGCTCTATCGAAATGGTTTAACAAAAATATGACTTTTACTCATTGGGAGGTAAATATACACGTATCTTTATTTTTTAAAAATGGGAATCTATATATATAAAACTCAAAGGTGACTGACTGACTGACTTAGTGATCTATCAACGCACAGCCCAAACCACTGGACGGTTTAGGCTGAAATTTGGCATGCAGGTAGATGTTATGACGTAGGCATCCGCTAAGAAAGAATTTTGATCAATTCCACCCCTAAGGGGATAAAATAGGGGATGAAAATTTGTATAAATCTTATTAGATTTTCGACTGATTGAACTGAAATTAAAGATTGGAGTTACTATGATGAAGACGTTTTTACACACGCTAAACAAAAACAAAGCCGCAAAAACTATACCTAATTAATAATAATACTTCTTAACGGGAGCGAAGCCGCGTGCAACAGCTAGTAGTTTCATATAGATTGGCTAAGTACATATAAAGAAGACATTGTTATTGGTCATTGTATATATGTATGTACATTCGTCAGACTACCATGACTTTGGAAAGACGTATGGCGAGAAGAATATCACAAGAAACTCATAATAATGGTTAGAGTTCTAGCCCTAGGTTTGATTTTATTACCTAAAAAAATATTTGTTTTAGGCCTAGGTGTTCTATGTTTGCATTGTTCTCGTCTTGATATCGTATTAATTATTATTATTGCTATTTCAGTATGTAGGCGACACAGGCAAAGGCGACTCTTACTTGAGTGAAGTTATAAGAATAAAAATCATCGGAAAAGACAACTCAGATGAAGAAAATCACGTACAGGTATTACTAAAAAATATCCCTAAAAGCCTATCCAGAAAACTCACCTTTAGATGTGATGAATTCTTCAAAAATGAAATCAATTTCTACGAACATGTCCTGCCATCGTTGCTGCAATTTCAATCTACTAAGAAAGTGTCGGATCCTTTTTTGAATTACGCTAAATTATTTTATTCCTACTGTGATGGTGAAAATGATTTTATTATCTTAGAGGATGCCACAATTCACAGCTTCGGGGCGGCCGTACGTCAACAAGGAATCGATTTAGCTCATGCTGAAATGACACTGAAGACATTTGCCAAATTCCATGCAATGTCGTTTGCTATGAGAGACCAAAAACCCGAAGAGTTCGCTCGGATTTGTAATAAAATTGAAGAGCAATACTACCACGAGCGTTTGTGGGGATGGTACCAGCGGTTCTGGGCTAGACTTTGCCGTGTAGCCATTGACGCTGTAGAGAAAGAATATCCAAACTCAATTTACTTAGAAAAATTGAAATTGTTCGCTGTTCCAGCCACTTTTGAACGTGCATGCAAAGCAGTGAAGGATACTAAAAACGGTGTAATATCCCATGGGGATTCCTGGACGAATAACTTTCTTTATAAGTACGTGAACGGAAGAATTCCTTCAGATGCTAAAATGATAGATTTTCAACTGACGAGATGCGCTTCCCCAGTCTTAGATATATCATTCTTTATTTATGCTTGTACAATGAAACCGTTGAGAGATAGCCATTATGAATATTTACTAAAATACTATTATGAATTATTAGCAAAACAGATAAGGGAGTTGGGAAGCGAACCAGAAACTTTGTATTCATGGAACACGTTTATGGAGGAAGTGAAGAATTACTCCTTCTTTGGTTTGGCGTTCAGTTTTGAATCTATTCCTTTTATTATTTTGGATCCTGAAGATGCTTTTAATATGGAGATGAAGGTGAGGCTTCTTTGTGTGTGTATGAATTTTCATGAAGGCCGACTGCTATTAGCTCTGGGTCATAGTGCCCCAGTAGTCAAGATCCTAAATCAGCTTTAACCAGAGAACTAGCATTAAATTAGACAATGAATTATATTCTAACTTAACATTAGGCAGTCATATACCAAAGGCTACTATATAAAAAGATGATAATTCAAAAAAGTAACAAAAACCAAGTTCTTCTCCCTTACATATTTTTGATATAGAATTTAAATCTTATTTCAGGGAGACAAAAAACTGAATATCGAAGAGGTGTGGCCGGTCCCACCAATTAAAACTAAGGAAGGCAGACTAAGAGAAGCGGATAACATCGTACATGCTGTTGATAATGGCTACATATAATGTTAGCCTGCATGTTTTGATAATCTTGTTACTACTAGTTAAATTATGTTCTGTCTCTCTCTATTGAATTTAAAGTAGCATAAGTTAGAAAGGGACAAGTATATTTTAATTAATAATAATGTTAATTATTCAGTATTAAAAATATGTAATGTCATACTTGTTTCAAGGCAATGACTGAAGCATATATAGTGCGGACTTACCAATATGTGAACTAAATTCATAAAATAGAACAAGTTCTTCTTCCTCTTCATAACATCCCTTAGGTCAAATTATAATGAAACTGAGACAGGCCTGCATAAGTCGGTGCTACAATTGTGTTTCTATTTAAACCTGTATAGCTTGTATCTATTTATTATGAATTATATTATTAGATATTTCCTTCTACCTTTCCTACCTGACGTAATGTGGAATCCACTAGTGGATGATTTTATTTTTCCAAATAAATGGCTATAACCACTTAGAATTCCATTAGTATTGGACCCAATTGTTTTTTTAAATTATTATTACTGATTGTCATTTTTTACTTTATTATTGACTACTTTTGATGTTAAATAAATAGTTATATAAATAAATATTACACTTTTTTTTAACACATTTTTATTAATATCAGTTTATTTCTGTTTGTGATGCATAAAATATATATGTACTGACTTAGACAACCTGCTTACTCTAGATTAGTGTTTCCCAACCCTTTTTGTGCCATGCCCCACCTTAGTCTTTCTAAAATTCTTATGCCCCCCTTATGTAACCAAACACCCAGTTGATATTTTAGTCTCGTCAAACAAAATTATACCTAATAATTATTTAAGAATTTGCTTTTTTCGTTAAATTTGGCACCGAAATCTATTATTGCATTTAAATGGTCTGGAGCGAAAGGGTTAAGCTCATGTCGAGTCCATTTTCGAATTGCCCCCCTAACAATCAAATTTTCCCCCTGTGTGGCGTGGACCCCACTTTGGGAAACACTGCTCTAGATATAAAAGTCCCTCAATCAACAACTGCATACAAAATATCCCAAAAATGTACCAGTACTAATGTGAATCTAATAAGTGTCCTTTTGTACCAATCTAATAATCCAAACTACCTTATATCCATAAATTACTTTAATAAAATTAATCCTTATTTACATCTCAAACCTTCAACCATTTCTCAAGCCATGAGTAACTTTTCTATATGCAGTGAAGTGTTCCAAATACTGATAAATAGTATCTATAGGTGTGTATATCTCCGTCATCCGAGCCATCAAGTGTTGTGGTGCTTGGATCGCTATGGTTGGTCCGAGGAAACCGAGCAAGAACTCACGAAGCAAACCCCAGACAGCGTTCGCCATCACACACGGCCTATACTCAACCTGTAAATTTTAACGTTTTTCTATACCAGCGGTTCTCAAACTTTTTTGGCGAAGAAAAAAGCCTTAATATTATTATAAAAAACTGATTTATATGTATTTATGAATAATCATATTGCAATGTACTATTTAGTTGGAATATTTAGATGTAACCTTATAATCTCCCTTTGGTAGGTATTTTTTGCAGTATTTTAGCCCTAGGGTTCCGCGGAGAATGGCTGTTCTATACTAATATAATAAAGAAAAAACATTTGATTGTTTGTATGTATTGAATAGGCTCCGAAACTACTGTACCGATTTGAAAAATTATTTTATTAGAATCCTACATTATCCCTGATGAACATGGGCGATAGAATATTTTCAAAGACGTTAGGGATCCGTATGAAAACTTCAATAATGTAATCCAAAGTGTGAAAAAAAATACAAAAAAATTATATTGTGCACGCTGCGGAAATTATTGACAATTAAATTAAGTCTTACAGTTAGACCAGTTGTACCCAAAGTTGACTGAGCTCTGACCAATCTAACAATTCTTTATTCTAGATTATTTATTTAGCCTGAGTGTTACGTCTCTGTTGGTCTTGTTCTTATGCCCATAGCATAACACATTATTTTAAAAATAACAATTAGTCCTTATAAGTTATATAACAATATGTTTCTTACTTCAATCAAAATCCCTTTAAAATTCTGATTCATAGTAACAGAGCCCAATTTAATGCAAAAGTCACCAAGTTCGAACCTCGGCCCTTTGCTTTCTATCTTCGTTTGTTTCTTAGAAGTGTAATATTGTGACAGTTTCAGCATTAGTAGGTCGAATATTTCATCTGCTATTACATGAATGTTTTTATTACCACTTTCGAGTATTGAAAAGACAGATGCTGGTTGCTCTGAATTATGTAGTACATGAACTGTTTTTGATGTACCTGGAAATATAATATGTCGCTATTAATGGAGTGGAAAGAAAAGATGTGGTCTGTGATCCAAAATTATACACACAATATACATACATTACATCTACTTTTCATTTTAGCTTTTTGGAAAACTCAAAGGAGTTACAGACTTACACAGCCATGTCAGGTACTTAAGAAGTCAATCAAGACAGATCGTAAAACAGTGGGCTTATCACGAATTTAGTGTGGCTTTCGAATCGAGCTTTCACAAGTAAAACGGATCCGTTAGCAATCGGGATCATGAATTTATACTAACGACTAACTACCAGCAATCTATCAAATGAACGAAAGATCGAGATGTTCGAAAATTAACAAAAAGTATCTAAAATATTGTAGTTCCAAATCAGCACGCGGTGGCGCTGCTCAAATTTCCATACAAATGGCTTGAAGCAAACTCAGCTTGAAAGTAAAATTAAAGCTAAAATTCGTGATAAGCCCACTGTTTATTATTGTCTACGAGATGTATAAGCTCTATGTGTTAAGTTATTAACAAATTACCATTACGTTTTTTTTCATAATTCACAAATTAGTAACAATGAGATAGATAATAAAAATTATGTATTTTAAAGTACAATGGTAATAAAACTCACCCATTTGTGCATGTGATAAATAACTTTCACAGTCAACGAGAAACTGGCCTTGTTGTGTGGCTCCCAAAGCCAGAATTCTTTTAGATAATAATTCAATAACGTAAGTCCCAGTCTTGTTTTCAGGTACCGGGTAAGGTTGTAATCTGAAGATATATGTATAAATATAGGTAAAAGTCGTGATTTTAGAAATGATTTATTAGTATTTTCTACTTACATAGTGACTCCCATTCTACTAAAAGTTTGTTTCACAATACAAAAGTTGAGGTTAGTTTTAACTTTGAATAATCCAATTGTACTTCATGTAGTTTAATTTCACTATCTTTCGTTTTTAATAAAATAGATGAGATTCATAAATAAAATTTCTCTTCTTTACTAAATTAAGATAAAAACTCGAAGCAAGAACGCCGAAAAATCAAAACAACTAGTTTTTTTTAAAAGATCACTGACAAGGAAATCGATCAATAGCCTATAGACAATATATTACTATTGTCAAATTTTAAAGACGGTCATTTCTTCATTTTTATTAAATGACTTCAGATGTCTAAATTCTAATGAAGTTTATTTTATCATATCGTGTATTCGGACAACAGTCTAACAACAAATTATAAAATTTTAATATACCCGTAAACTATTATAACAGTAGTCATTATTAATCTCCTTTCAAGGAATAGAAGGAACTAAAACGAAAAAGATAGAAATCCTTCAAAGATAAAAATAAAGTCAATGCTGTAATAATTCATGTGGTTTTAATAAAATGGGAATAATTTTAAATATATCACAACATTTACGAATTTCAACCAATAACAACGACCCACTTAAATGATAATATTGTAATAGAAACAGCATTCATTACGTCATGCGCACTGTTTGCCGAGCCAATGAAATATCGACAAATATCGGGGGAGATCGACGGGGGGCGCAGTTATTTTCGTATTATTTATTTACCACAGTCATTCAATTAAAATTAATAGAATATACGTGTTGCTAGTAGTCGGTCCTTCATTGCGTCATTGTTTAATATTTATATTTTATTCCTGTTTCGTAGTTTTAATGTGTTACGCAAAGTGATCATCAGTGTTTTTTGTAGTTTAAAGGATAATTTTGGTGTTGAATAATGTCATCTGATAACGTACGCCTTATTGTGAAATCAGCGAATCAAGAGACTTCCGCTGTTGTTATAGATTGCAAAATTTTTTGGGATATACTCCAAGTAAAAAATCATCTCTCTAAAGTATTTCCCGGTAAACCAGTAAGTACTTTATATGTATAATTTTTACAACATCTAAATAAGATATTGGTTGACACTTAATACGAAATACAAGCAAAGGGTTCTGTATCAAACTTATCAATTTTCTGATAAAACAAACTTACAAATTATCTAAAGATATTAGTAGTGTAATCTAAGTAATACTCATTATTGTTTATCTATTAAGATTTATAAAAAAAAAAACAAAAATATGGATTTGAAATCAAGAGCTACCTGATAAATAACACTTCTACTTCTTTTATTAACACTAGATTTACCAAACCCGTCAAAATGACTGGTCTTGCAAGATCAAATTAAAATTCCTACTGCATGTAACATTTTCTTTAATCCTTCTAATCTTCTTTAATCTATAACAGAAGAATTAGTTTTATGAACTTCATATTATTAAGCATATTTAAATACGTGGTAAATCTAGTGTTAATGGCCTCAGATATCTATTAAAGACAATTCTGCCAATGTTGCATATTCAATGAGAAATTATAAAATTTTAATTCACACGCAAATCTTCATGTGAAAAAAACTAAATAACTAGAGATGCGCCGATTATAACTTTGGCCGACTAGCCAAGCCGACTACGGTTTAGAGGATTCCCGTGACGCTTCGTTTACAGCGTTCGCTGCAATTTCAGTCACTACTGACATGTGGACAAATATAAATAACAAAAAAAGTTTTTTGAGTTTTACAGCTCACTAGTTTGACGATAGTTTCAAATATCATCACGCAGTATTGCAATATATGCCATTAAATATTATGTTGATTTGTTTTTTAATTAAGATACTAATTTTGTTTGATAAATGTCATCAATATGTTTTCTTTACAAGGAAGTAACACATACATTTTATTGAGAAATAGACACAAAGTAAGAAGCCGGATAGTCGGCGCTTTTTACCGATTAGTCGCCGACTACGATAGTGGCCGGATAGTCGGCTTTACCGACTAGTGGCCGACTAGTCGGAACATCTCTATAAATAACACTTAGTCAGGTAAAAGTGTGGTATATAAATAAAGAAGCATTTGTTTCTTCAAGTCATTGTAGCAAAGGCGACTGTATACTAGAGACAGCAGTTGTCTTTGTTCGGGGGTCACAGTTTAGCTGAATGTCAGTAAGAGTACCAGACTGCTATAAAAGAATTAGAATAACATTTTGGGCTAGGATTTAACATCGTGTCACATGAATTTTGAACTCCATACTAATACAAGTGATTTTATACCACATCTAAAACTTGAAAATTTATTGCTAAAACTTTTAAAATTTCGAATAATGAACAAAGCAACAAAAAAAAAATCATTTACAATTTCATAGTATTGGTTATTGAATACAATTTATTAAGTGACAACCATGGGTGTAGCCAGCCATGGGCTCAGGGTGGGGTAGCAGTCTAAAATAATATGTAACTAGCAAACTATACCCATGGTCTTACCCCGGTTAATTTTTTTTGTGTCGATTGACCACTGTTGAGTGTGAACTTTCATACGGATATTAAGTATTGTAGTTAATACCTAGATAATTAAGTTTTTTAGGTTTGATTAGGTACCTTACAGGTTAGAGCCAGGGTGGGGCAAGCGCCCATGGTGACAACTAAAAGGTACTCATATACCAAGCATTACCATTTCAAGTATCATATTAAAGTAGCTAAAATGTCAATACAAAAGTAATATAAACAGATTGCTTAAATACCTTATTGTAGATTTTTCTTTTTATTTGAACAGATGTCTTAGTAAATTCAATAAAATTAATTGAATAATGTTATTGTAAACAATATCATATAATTAACAGCTACTTTACTAACAGAGTGGTGAATGTAGAAACCATACAAATTAATTAGACAATATAATAGACAAAACAAATGAAGATTATATAGAGTTAATATCAGAAATGGGAGAAATTGAATTACTATAATAAATTTCAAAAATATTTTATTTGTAGTGTATTGCTGGTTTCGTTCTTGTAAAATTGTATTTATATAACTATACTCTTCAATGGATGTTTACTTAATTCAAGCTATTAAATAAAAACTAAATTATTATCATTAATTAGTGAAGTCATATCCTCTTCATTATCATTGTTTACTTGGTCTGTTCTTCACATGAATGGCTACTATTGGCTACTCGATTAGACAAGCTGTTACGAGCATTTGAATACCGAAAATAGTATTTTTCGCTTCTTTGATTACTTTCAATTAAAAAAAAATTCATTTCTCTCCAATAAAATGGTTAATTAATTAATATTTTATTGGTTTGTATGATAAGAAAATTGTAAAAATGTTATAGTTTCTTTTTTACTTATTTTTTTAGAGCAATAATTTTTTGTTATAGATTTTTCGGTGTTTCTAGATGGAAAATTAATTAATTATTTTCATCTTAATTGCAGCCCGTCAAAGAACAAAGAATCATATACTTTGGCCAGCTCCTCGATGACTCCATGAAACTAAAAGATGTTCTGCGGTCAAATGACGATGCATCTACTTACACCATCCATCTGGTATATATCCCGAAGGAGAACCCGTTAATTTTCGGGCCTATGGTGCCTAACATGCCGCCGGATCTCCATTTTGGCTTGAGGCAGAGACGCCCTGACGGTCCGCTCCCAGAAATAAGTCAGAACGATCAGAATCACTCGGTTGAGATCCAGAATTACCTGAACAATGTCATGAATTATGGAAGAGTGCCGCCGTATCCTCCAACTATGGAGGCTGGTCTGAACCGGGTACCGATTGCTGAGAGGTTCGCCCATTATCATGAAACTTATATTCATTACATGCAGCAGTATGCGAGGTGAGTTTCTTTTCCATTAAATTTGCAGATCAGTGAATACTTTTTACTAGGAACGCGTGTCCGTATTTCAGGTGGTATGCTACGAGCCAAAACACAGATGCACCTGCAACGCAGAATGCAGCCAACACTGAACCTGCAGCAGCTCAGGTATATTGATGACTCGCAAATAAATTTTAAGTCATTATTGACAGGTAGTCATCCCGACAATCTTGTTAGTCTTCATCAGGTAAGGATTCTGGGTTGCAGAGAGATTGCCGTAATTTATTTCTACGTTTGTACATGGAGGCACCTAATGTTAGACACCATATGATTCCACTTATTCTTGTGTTGTTTTAAATAAAATGTTATACTGCAACTACTATAAAAATAATAAAACATATAGGTACAAAAGATTCGTTTATTAAAGGAATGAATTTTAGTGTAGTGTTATAAAACTAAATATGAAGATGTAATGTGTGGGGGGTCGCAAGACTTTTTACTTAACTTTTTGGCTTTTTCGTGGGACGCCACATAAAAATGGTCAAGAATCGGTGCTATATCCTATCCACAGAGACCAGAGGCGGCTCGTGACATTTTTTGATGGGGGTTCACAAAAAAATAAACAAAAAACTAGAGCCTACCATTTATTTTATTTGTACAGAAAATCCATTTGCCGGTCTTTTTGGCGAGCGAAGACATCTATTACTTTCTTGTGAAGATCAGATATAGAATTAATTAAGCGTTTTTCTATGCTTATCATTCCCCGCGGCGCGCGGCACGATCGAACGCACGGTTTGGCACGTCGCGCGTGAGCGGCGCTCCAGATTATGTTAATTTCTCATACGAAATCTTTTGTTTCACGCGTCGGCCTGAGTCGATGTTTCTCTTTCGCACTCATTGAGTACAATGCTAGGAATCGTACTAAACTTCGTTTCATAGGAGCGCAATCGCTGGCGCTCCACTCGTTACAACTTGACGCCAAATATACGCGTAGATATAGGTAATATAATATACTATTGTATAGGCATAGTAGAATAGAATGAATGTAATGTAAGGATAGTATGTATTATGAAGAAATATAGATTACTTCTGTAATTTTCGTGGGAGTGCACTGCACCAGCGCTCTTTAGGACGAGCCGCCAGTGACAGAGACAAGTTATGTTTTAGTACCGGGATACTGTATTCGCTCATGATTGGTCAGGGATAGCAATCTATGTAATACTAATTTATTCATTTATTAGTTTTCTATTTTTTTATCCATATCGTAAGGTTGGTAAATACTTTAATAATATCAAATTGGGGTATGTTATTTGCATGAAAGAGAATACCCATTGCGAACTGGCTTCTGTGGATATGGTATAGAGTAATTTTCCTGATTTTTCAGGCTCCAGCAGAGAATCCGGCGGGTGTTGCTGCTGATAATCCAGATGATCCGCGCGATTGGCTAGATTGGACTTACGCCATCAGTCGGGCTGCCATACTCTTCATGTTAATCTACTTCTATTCGAGTCCAATCCGTCTACTGCTGGTCATAATCATATGTCTTGTGCTTTATTTGTAAGTATTTTAAATTTAAAAAGTGGATATTTGGTGATTGAATTCTCTAAGCTTTCAAAATTTTCAGGCATAAAACTGGATTCCTTCGGCAATTTGGCATGCAACATAATCAACAGGCTCAAGCCCAGGCCCAAGCTCAGGCTCAGGCTCAGGCTGTACCCGAACAACCTCGCTTACGGAATGTAATTTGTTGTGGTTGTGCAATCGTAGCTGGGTTACTCGCGGACTTTATATCTAAATGGATCTTGAACAGATCTCCATAGGCATATCTTGACTCTACCAATTTCATACAAAATTCTGTTATATTTAGAGCAGGAGTCGGGTAACCTTTTTTTGGTAAAATGCGTATTAAAGAAACGCTTGGTCAGAGATATTTTCGTATTAAAACAGCATTTAGTAATAATAAGATATATTTTATTAAGAAAATAATTTGCCACAAACATAGCTGAATAAACTTTCTCTACGATATCAATGGTTCCCCCGATGTTGAACTTGTGACGTCAATTTTGGGAAAAAAAAATAAATATTTGTTTATCTTATACTTTTTATTTGCGGAACTAGAGTGGGTCACTTGAAACTACCAAATGGGTCACTCTCCGGTGACCCGCGGGTCATAGGTTGCCGACCCTTGGTTTAGAGCCATATTGATGATAAAATTT